>CAUYLG010065487.1:0-27567 GCA_963573385.1 Cacajao melanocephalus | reverse complement strand
AGACAGACAGACAGACAGACAAATAAAACAGATCCACAGTCCTAGATGGAATGTGATCCAAGCTGATGTATTGTTATCACTGCGAAAATATCAATGTGATAGACTGCCAGTGCTCACTCAGAACCTTCTAGGGTTGCCTTTCTAAAGTCTGAATTATTCAGAATTCCAAAACACATCAGGCCCAAGAGGCTTAGGACAGGAGCATGCCACAGTATATAAAAGAAAGCACTTAACATAGCACCTGGCACTTAGTCAATGCTGTGTCAGCGTTAACCATTTACTGTTGCTTCTATTAGTATTTAAAGTGTATACCTCACCATCCCTGATCATCATCATGGAAATGCAAATGATAGTCGCAGTGAGATACCATGACACACTGCCTCAGTGGCTATGGGCTGGGTGCGGTGGCTCATGCCTATAATCCCAGCACTTTGGGAGGCCAAGGCGGGCTCACTTGAGGTCGGGAGTTCAAGACCAACATGGTGAAACCCCGTCTCTACTAAAAATAGAAAAATTAGCCAGGCGTGGTGGTGCACACATGTAATCCCAGCTACTCAGGAGGCTGAGGTGGAAGAATCGCTTGAACCCAGAAGGCGGAGGTTGCGGTGAGCTGAGATCATGCCACTGCACCACTCCAGCCTGGGCTACAGAGTGAGACTCTGTCTTTAAAAAAAAAAAAAAGGAGGGCACGGAGGAGCTGAGGTCAGAGTTCCACAGGAGGCCTGTTAGGGACTGGGGTGTTTTCCCTAAATGGATGGGGTGGGTTCTCAGCAGAGGAAGGACATGATCTGACCCATAGATTAATAGAGTCCCTCTGGCTGTATGTGGCAGCAGGAGCCAGAGCCAGAAAATTGGGGCAGAAGGTCCTTCTGTGGTCTGTGGTGCTGCCAGTGGGGGTGCGAGGGAGGGACGAGCCCATTTATATGTTGAAGGTAGAGCTGGCAGTGAGTATCGCTGGCCTGAATGTGGGGGTGAGAGAAAGAGAGGGGCCTAGGATGACCCTGAGGTTTGGGTCTGAGCACCAGGTGAGGGTGAAGACACTGCATGGAGGGACCCCGGGGTGGGGGTTTGCAGGGAGTGGCAGGAGGCCATGTGAAGAATCAGAAATGCCGTTCTGATTCTCCAGAAGGGAGTCTGTTTGGTGCCGGGTGCCTGTCAGACAGCTGCCTACGTTGGCAAGGAGACAGTATGCACACCTGAACTTGAGAGATCCAGGTGGGAGAAGCGAGAGTAGGAGTCCCAGCACAGAGGTGTTGAGATCACCAGGGAAGCCATGTGGATGGGGAGCGAAGCTGTGCAGAGAGATGGCGAGGAATCAGTGAAGGAGGCTGGGGAGGGAGCTCCAGTGAGGAGGAGGGAGGAGTCCCGGAGAGCACGAACCCCTGTGGTGAGGCAGGAGGGCAACAAGGGCCCAAGGTGACTGCTGCGTCCAGCGATGGAGACACAAAAGGCTGGCGGGAGCAGGTTCAAGAGAGATGGGGCTCTGTTGGATCAAGACACGTGTTGTTTGTTGCTTTCTCTCTCTGCTCAGGCCACACCAGACACACAGTAGCTGCCACAGTAAAAATGTGTTAAATTAATGTCTTCATGGATTGGGGAGAGATTAGAACCCAGAGGAGCCCTTGGAGTTGGGGGCCGTCACTGCGGAGTATGGCAAAAGTGTGCTCCATGGACCCGGGCTCCCGTCCCTAGAGGATGATGGGGAAGGAGGATCTGAAACCTAACTCAGACATCTGGGCACCCCGCAGACCATTTACTGAGTGCCTGCTGCCATCAACAGGATTAACGTGGGGTCCCCATCTAGCTAGAGAAAGAGGATAATAGGAATATTGACTTACAGAGCTGTTGTCAGGAATCAATGATATAATGCTGTAAAATGTCATCAGTGTTTAATAGGCTTGAGCTGCTGTTAACAAGTAAAATTCTGTCATTACCATTATTCTGGCTTCATGTCCCTGACCATCTAGTAGGGGGAGATAGATATCGAATAATCAGGCCAGGCACGGTGGCTCATACCTGTAATCCCAGCACTCTGGGAGGCTGAGGTGGGTGGATCACTTGAGGTCGGGAGTTTGAGACCAGCCTGGCCAACATGGTGAAATCTCATCTCTACAAAAAATACAGAAATTAGCCTGGTGTGGTGATGCACGCCTGTAATCCCAGCTACTCAGGAGTCTGAGGCACAAAAATCACTTGAACCCGGGAGGCAGAGGTTGCAGTGAGCTGAGATGGTGCCACTGTGCTCCAGCCTGGGTGACAGAGTGAGCCTCTGTCTCAAAAAAAAAAAAAAAAGATAGCAAATAATTACTCAAATGGCCACATAATTTAACTGTAATATTGAAACTATAAAGAAATAGTGCACAGCCACTTGAGAGGCTGAGGTGGGAGGATCGCTTGTCTGGGGCGGTCAAGGCTGCAGTGACCACCCCACTATCACGCCACTGCACTCCAGCCTGGGTGGCAGAGCGCAACCTTGTCTCAAAAAAAAGAAAAGGCCAGGCGCGGTGGCTCATGCCTGTAATCCCAGCACTTTGGGAGACCGAGGCAGGCAGATCACCTGAGGTCAGGAGTTCAAGACCAGCCTGGCCAACATGGTGAAACCCCCGTCTCTACTAAAAATAGAAAAATTAGCTGGACGTGGTAGCACTCACCTGTAGTCCCAGCTACTCTGGAGCCTGAGGCAGGAGAATTGCTTGAACCCAGGAGGCGGAAGCTGCATTGAGCCGAGATTGCACTCCAGCCTGGGGGACAAGAGCAAAACTTCTTCAAGATAGAAATAAAGAAAGAGAAAGAAAGAAAGAAAGAAAGAAGGAAAGAAGAACTGGAGAGGGCCTTGAGAGAGTAAAAGGCAGAGGTGGGGTCTTATTCCAGGCTGAGGTGGGTGTGAGTGTGTGAGAGGAGGCTATTCTGAAGAAACGACCTGTGAGCCTGGACTGGAAAGGTGAACAGGAACCTGCCTGGGGTGGGCTAGAGGCTGGGGACTTTGGGCTGGGAGAATAGCCTGTGCTCAGGCTCTAGGGTGTGGAGGAGCTGGGTGTGTTGAGGGAGCAGAGTAGGGGGAGGAAAATTTGGGTCAGCTGGTCTGGTGAGCCATAGTAAGAGATGTGGACTTTCTTCCCACAGCCCCTGGGAGCCATAGAAGGGTTTTCTGGGGAGAAGTGATACAACTTCATTTAATTTTTCTCTGTGTGCACTTTCAAGGGTCGATGTCCTGACACCCTTCCTCCCCCAGGACAGTTTGTACCGATCCAGGGTCAGGTCAGAGACTCCAGAGCCACCCCCACCACTGTGGCTCCTTGAAGCTTTGTGCTGTCATCTGGCCACTCAGTCTGCGGGTTTGAAAGGAGCTTTCTGTAGAGGAGAAGGTGCTCTGGTTCTGGACTCATCAGACCCTAGGAAAGAAACAGCTTGCTGGCCCATCCCAGGCTGCTGGGAGGCCCGAGAAACAGGTCACAGCAGCTCCGTCTCCTCCGCCTCCAGGCCTCCAGGCTTCTGCCCTTCCTCTCAGAAGGGACCCCCGCCTGCTCCCCGCAAAGATGGCCTCATTTCCTCCCAGGCCTGGAGCTACCAACAGCCTGCCCCCTCTCCTCATTTCCCTACTTCTTTTGAGTGGCCAGATGACAGCACAAAGCTTCAAGGAGCCACATGGGTCGGGGAGGTGGCAGGGGTGGGGGTGCTGGAGTCTTTGACCTGATGCCGAGCAGCATGCTTCTCTCGGTTCCCTATTCTGGGCCCAGCCCTGGAAAGAGGCAGGGCAGCCGGGGAGGGGAGTTTCCAGATTACCTGTGTCTCCTGGGCATGGCACAGGAAATGACTCCTTCATAGGCTGAGAGTTTCGGGAGGCCCTGTGCCCCAACCCCTCAGCAAGAGCCCACATGAATCCGCCATCTCCCCTGCAGCCTGGGGACGGTGCAGGATTTTCAGGGTGTGGAGAGGCCCAGGTACCCTGAGCAGCTCCTCAAACCCCACAAGCCAGCATCTCCTGTGCCCGAGTGGCCTCTGTCAGTTGCTGGGTAAGTGGAGGGCTTTGCTGTCCCTTCTGCTGTACCCATGGCTGCCCTCTCAGAACAAGGTGGGATCTGACCCTGCAGGAGGGGGCTCCCTTTGAGAGCACTCGGGTGTGTCATGTCTCGGAAAACCCACATAGCTTGTAGCCGTGGCTGCCTAGCACCACTGCCTGAGTGGTTGAGAGGCTCTTCCAGAGACCCTTAAATGGATGGGCTCCCCAGCCAGGCGTGGTCCCCACTGCTAAGTGTAGTGTGGGTATTGCCACACTGAATCCTCCCAAAAACCCCATGAGGTAGGCACTATCCAGTTGTACACATGAGGAAACTGAGGCACAGATCACTCAGGTTGTTTGCCTGAGCCATACAGGTAGGAAGTGACAGAACCAGGATTCAAACCCAGACCATCTGGCTTCATAATCGCTCTGCTATATTTCCTGCCAGCCTGCTCCTTCCTACACACACACACACACACACACACACACACACACACACACTCTCTCTCTCTCTCTCTCTCTGTCTCGCACACATTCCTCTCTCCATCATATCACCTGGTTTATTTTCTTCATGACACGTATCACAGTGGATTTGTGGACTTGTATACTACCTGTCTACACCCTATAGCCTGTGAGCTCCTGTTTGGCCATAGGAATTCTGTCTGGTGCACTGCTATATCCCCAGCAGTTGGAACAGGACCTGGCACAAAAAGAGCTGCTCAATAAATTTTTGTTGAATGAATCAACCAACGAGGCCAGGGACACGATGTCTCACTGGGTAGGTTCATGTTATTTTTTCCTCTTTCATCCTTGATCCCTCCTGCCACTCACTTTATAGTAGAGGCAGTCACGGGCGATCTGTGGGTAGAGCGGTGATTGAACCCGGCTGACCCCAGAACACACATTCCTTTGCTCGCGCCTGCCACACTGGTGCCTTTCCCTTGATGCTGACGGAGGGATGCGACACCGCAGCCAGCCTGGTCTTCTCACGGAGGGCCTCGGGCCATGTGTCATTTTAGAGACCCCAGCGGCAGTCCAGATCCCAAAGGCTGACCTTTGACTGGGGAACAGAGCAGCTGCAGGAGTGCCAGGCCAGGCTTTCTGGTCCTGCCTCTCATCCTCAGCTCCAGTCAGCTGGGGATTAACCCCCTGCCGTTATCAGGAGAAATAGAACGTGGGAAACTGGCCGCAGCTCCACTGTGGTAAAGGATGTGAGGGAAACGGTGGCCCACTGCAGAGGCTTTCCTGAGCGCTCCTGCACGGAGAATCGTGCGTGTGCCCCTGGGTGGGCCGGCCGCATGCAGCTTGAGTGAACAGTTCCCTACATTGGGATGAATTGGCCCTTCCTGTTCTTGCCTCTAATGCCCCATTGCTCTCCTACAGAGATTTTCTCTTATTTAACAAGCAAAAGATAGCAGTCTACTTTGTGTTTCTCGGGGTGCTTTTTAGTTGCAAGCAACAACCCTGGCGCCATCTGGCCAATGGTTAAGACATGTGATGTGCTCTAGAAGCCCAGGGGTAGATGGGCATCAGGTGGACAAGATCAGCAGCTCAAGCGTGTCTGTCAGGGATTCAGGTTCACAGCCTCCGAAGGTCCCTATGTATGCCTCTTGGTTCCAGAATGGCTTGCAGCAGTGATAATCAGGGCCACTTGCCCTTGTCCACAGGCATCAGGAGAGACAGAACACCCCCCCACTGCTGGCTTATAAATGGTTCCCTTAGGTCTACCAGCTGGGTCCAGCTGAGGTCACGTGCCTCCCAACCAGGCCAATCAAGTTACCAGAGGAATGCCACATCCTGATCACTCTAGACCAACTGGGTTCCGTTGTCTAGGAGATGAAAAAGGCAGAAGTAGAAATTGAGTAGACAACCAAATGGCCTTCAAGCTCAGGCCCTGACCAAGCTCCCTCCCTAAGTTAACAAATCGTGTCGTCAGGCCCAACAGATTTTGTGGCATTTGAGAACAAAGAAGTGTGGTTTTCTTTTGAAGAAGTTTAGTGACTTGGGTCCAGTTTCTGCCTCCTGCGTCATCCACCCTCAGTTAACACCCAAAAAGGTGGGACAGGTGGGCACAGTAGCTCACGCCTGTAATCCCAGCACTTTAGGAGCCCGGGGTGGGTGGATCACGAGGTCAAGAGATCAAGACCATCCTGGCCAACATGGTGAAACCCCTTCTCTACTAAAAATACAAAAATTAGCTGGGCATGTTCTTGTGTGCCTCTAGTCCCAGCTACTTGGGAGGCTGAGGCAGGAGAATGGCTTAAACCTGGGAGGTGGAGGTTGCAGTGGGCCAAGATCTCACTACTACACTCCAGCCTGGCAAGAGAGTGAGACTCCATCTCAAAAAAAATGAAGGAGGGGGTTGGCAAGTGGAGTCTGGCTGCCAAAGACTACTTGTCTGATGATGGGAGAAAAAATGAATGTCTCCTCCCTTGTCACTGGGAAGGTTTTTGTTATTCTTTCCATCTTCATCGTCTATAGGCCCTTTCATTCCTTCCCCTAGTCTGAAATGTTTGTGGTGCGTCTGTAGCCATGCACACATCCTTGCAAAATATATATTGAGGTTTGAGTAAAGAGTCAGCTTCCGGAAATGGTTTGGAGCTCCGTATCTCATTCTTTCTGTTTCTTCTGGTTTTCACCAAATCGCATGTGTTTGCCATCTAGCCACATCGCTGTGTGTGTGTCCAGGGTGTGGCATCTGGCAGCTGAACGGTTGTACGTGTTGTACATCTGCCATGCCTTACGGGTCTGGTCCCCTGGTGTTGGGCAGCCAGGTTGTCCTCAGCTCCACCCCACTTCAAACTGTGCTTCAGGGAGCATCCACTTACCTTCGCCTTAGGAGTCCATGGGGCTTACACCAGGAGTCAGTCGCAGCCAGAGATAGGCATCCTTTCTCCCCAGGGGTGTCCAGGCTGCTCTCCATGAGGCTGCTGTGACCCACACTCCCCGCCAGAGCACAGGAGGGTCCAGCTTCCCCATTTACCTCTGGACACTTGCTGTTGTCCTGCTTCCTAACTTCACCAATCTGAAGGGTATCAAGTGGGGTCTTTAGGGTTTTAGCGCTCTGATGATGAGTCTGGCTGAGTGCCTCTTCATGCCCCTGTTAGCCTAATTCAGCCTTCCCTTTTCAAGAGGAGCCCGGTCAGCACAGATGTGGAAGGCAAATTGTGGAGCTGATGGCCTGCGTTTGAATCCTGATCCTGCCATTTAACCCAGCAAGTGAGTTCACCTTTCTGAGCCTCAGAGCTTCCATAAATATAAAATGGAAATTATAGTAGTATATTATATCATTGTAAGGTATTTTGAGGATTAAATGAGATAAAATATGTAAAGCATTTACGACAGTGCCGGCTGGGTGTGGTGGCTCATGCCTGTAATCCCAACACTTTAGGAGGCCAAGGCAGGTGGATCACTTGATGTCATGAGTTCGAGACCAGCTTGGTCAACATGATAAAACCCCGTCTCCACTAAAAATTCAAAAATTAGCCAGGCATGGTAGTGTATGCCTGTAATCCCAGCTACTAGGGAGGCTGAGGCAGGAGAATTGCTTGAACCCAGGAGGCACAGCAAGCCAAGATCGCACCAGTGCACTCCAGCCTGGGTGACAGAGTTAGACTGTCTCAAAAAAAAAAAAAAGCAAGCAAACAAACAGTATCTAACACATATGTGATCTGAAAGCATTAGCATTTATGATCACTGTCACTGTCATTATTACTGTTTTAAACTTTCTAAACCTTCTTCAAACGTTACATGCTTTCACTTTTAATGCACATCAGACTGTTTGCCCATGGAGGCATTTCTGACTTCTCCTGGGTTGTCCAAGAGACAATATAGTCAGAGTTGTCAGAAGAGCAGGCTTGGAGCCACTCCTTTCTTTCACGTTTGAGTCGAGTGCTGTATATTCGTTTCCATGTATGTGGTTTTTAATTTTTAAAAGTGTGATGTCTGGGCCGGGCGTGGTGGCTCACACCTGTAATCCCAGCACTTTGGGAGGCCGAGGCTGGTGGAGCACTTGAGGCCAGGAGTTCAAGACCAGCCTGGGCAACATGGTGAAACCCCGTCTCTACAAAAAAATACGAAAATTACCCCAGTGTGGTGACATACACCTGTAATCCAGGCTACTCAGGAGACTGAGGCAGGAGAATCGCTTGAACCCAGGAGGTGGGGGTTGCAGTGAGCCGAGATGGCACCACTGCACTCCAGCCTGGGCAACAGAGTGAGACTCTGTCTCAAAAAAAGAAAAAAAGAAAGAAAATATATGTAAAGTGTTTAGAGCGGTGCCTGGCACATAGTAAGTGCTGTATTCATGTTTGTGGATATTACTGCATTTACCAGACTTTTCTGGGTAGCACATAATTTTTTTAGTGATAAATCCTTTCTCTTCATAGCGAGCGTTTGTCTCTTATGAATATCTCTAGACATGTTCTCATGTAGCATGTTAAATGTACCCTCTTTCTTTTTAATGGCTGCCTGTATCGTATGGACCTATCAAAATGTGTTTACTGGTTCTTTAATGAGAGACTCTTGGGTTTCTTCTTTTCGTCTTTCTCAAGTAGTGCCGCAGTGGGGAGCCTTGTCCAGGCAGCTTTGGGTCCTTGGGCCAGTGTTTTTACTGGTGCTGGAATTGCTGAATTTACTGGTGCTGGTCCAGGGGTATGCATGGTTTTGATGTAATGAACGGACAAGTTTCTCTCAAAGACGGTTCTGCCGCTATCACCTGGTGTACCCCCACCAACAGAATAGGGACCTGTTGGTTTTTATTTGTTTCTTAGTTTAGTTTGGTTTGTTTGTTTCAGACAGGGTCTCACTCTGTGGCCCAGACTGGAGTGCAATGGCACGATCTTAGCTCGTTGCAGACTCGAACTCCTGGACTCAAGTGATCCTCCCACCTTAGCCTCCCGAGTAGCTGGGACCACAGGCACACACCACCACAACTGCTAGTTTTTTCATTTCTTTGTAGAGACAGGGTCTTGCTATGTTACCCTGGCTAGTCTCAAACTCCTGGCCTCAAGCAATGCTCCTGCCTCGGCCTCCCAAAATGCTGAGACCACAGGTGTGAACCACCACGCCCAGCTTGATTTGTTTTAGTAATGGAAAATTTCAGGCATTTCCAGGGGTAGAAAGAGCATACATTGCCTGCCTGTATATACTTGTCACCAGATTCCTTGGTGACCAACACATGGTCAGTCTGTTTCATCCATTCCTCTGCCTTTGGATCATTTTGAAGCAAATCTCAAACATTGTATCATTTCATGTGAGGGGCTTTAAACTGCATGCCCACAGTGTGCCTTTACATCGTGGAAGAGAGGAGGACATTTCTATAAAATAGTCCTGTGGTGCTTTTCATTTTCTATGGTGTGTCTTCTCCCTTGATTCTCAGGTGCCCATAAGACATAGATAAGGCAGGTGTATGTGTCAGGAAAACAGAATTCACTCTAGGTATTTTAGGTGGAGGGAATTCAATACAGGGAATTTGGTTAAATAAGTTGGGGAGGAGCAGAGAAACCAAAAAGGGGCAGAGACCAGTCCCTAGATGAGTAACCAGTGCTGAAGGGCACAGGACAAGGGGGCCTTAGCAGAGCCCAGGGCAGTGTTGTGGGGGCTTCCCCCACCTGAGACGCTGTCCATGGTGGAGGGAGGACCACTCGGCTTCCCACCACCTCCAACTTCCAGGCTTCCGCCCCTGCACCTGTTGGCTGAGCCTCACCAGAAGTCCTGGGAAATGTAGCTTGCTGTATTTCAGAGCAAGCTAGGAAAAGGGCAGGCAATGGATCCCCATTTGAAAGATGAGAAAGCCAGAGAGTCTAATGGCCTGTCGGGGGCACATCGTTTAGTGACAGGTACCATCCCTGGCACTGAGGTAGGTCCCTTGGTTGCCAGGTTAACCTGAAGCAGCTCTTTGGGCATTGCCTGCCACCAGCCGGGCACTGCTGCTTGGGATGGGCCTACATGGTTCCAAGTTCCTTCTCCCCCAGAGGACCCCCTCCAAACTTCCCCCTCCCACAATCAGAGCGGACACTGCCTTTTGTTCCTGCTCATCAGACTGGGCTGTGCCATGACCCCAAGGAAAGGCCTCCTGAGGACACCATGCCAGAGAGTTCCGGGTGCTGGAGTATTCTCAGGGAGCCCCTGCGTGAGGTACCCACGTTCTGGGGCACCCGAGAGGCCAGAGGAATGTTGTACTACTGAGCCATGCAAGCTGACATTGAGCGGGCAGCTCTGTACTCAGCTGGCATCAGGCACATGTGGGTGGGAGTTGTGCTTTGTGCCTTCCTGGAGCTGGTGGCTTCATGGAGGTGGGGGGATCCTAGGGGAAGGGATGGTCCCCAGATACACAAACAGGAGGCTCAACACCAACATGAGAGTTTACAAGTTCAAAGCATGGACTCCAAAGTCAGCCTGCAGGATTTGAACCCAGCTCTTGCCACTTACCAGGGAGCCCTGTGCGAGTGTGACCTTATGCAGGTTACTGCATTCTATGCCTCCATTTCTCATGTGTAAAACAGGGATGATAATGATAATGATACCTCTCTCATAGTGGTATGGTTGAGCGAGTATTATGCAGATCAGATGAGTTAATACATGTAAAGTGCATAGAACAGTGCCCGGCACATAGCCCCATAGAAATGTTAGCCAGCGTTATTATTCATTCTTTTATTCATTCTTACGTTCATCAGATGTATTTGAATATCTGTCTCTTTGATGGACGGGGCCCTCCCAGGGAGGCAGGCAGGTAGGCGTGGTGCTGCCCCACACAGGCCTTGGTCTTATTGTAGGGGGTGGTCAGTGCCTCTCCCAAAGCCCCCAGTAGGAGTCCGTCAAGGACTGTCATTAGGCCAGGCACAGTGGCTCACGCCTGTAATCCCAAAACTTTGGGAGGCCGAGGTGGGCGGATCACCTGAGGTTGGGAGTTTGAGACCAGCCTGACCAACTTGGAGAAACCCCATCTCTGCTAAAAATTCAAAATTAGCCAGGCGTGGCGGTGCATGCCTGTAATCCCAGCTACTTGGGAGGCTGAGACAGGAGAATCGCTTGAAGCCGGGAGATGGAGGTTGTGGTGAGCCAAGATCACCCCATTGCACTCTAGCCTGGGCAACAAGAGCGAAACTCTGTCTAAAAAAACAAAACAAACAAAAAACAAAACAAAACAAAAAGGACTGTCATTAGACAGAAGATGGGTGAATGTTCAGAGAATGGTGCAGACAGGGAGGGCCACAGGGCTTCTGAGAGTGATCCCAGCAGTTAGTTACTACAGACAGAACAAAAGGCTGAGGTGGGCGGCAGGCCAAAGGGGGTCCACTCCCATGAAGATAATTGGTTGGAAGTCCTTGGAGGTGATTGGCCTGTGAGTTACGGCTGGTTTGTGTTGAGAAATTGTCTTTGAGGCCAGGTGTGGTGGCTCATGCCTGTCATCCCAGCACTTTGGGAGACCAGGGCAGGCGGATCACTTGAGGTTGGGAGTTTGAGACCAGCATGATCAACATGGTAAAACCAAAAAAATACAAAAATTAGCAGATGTGGTGGCAGGTGCCTGTAATCCCAGCTACTCGGGAGGCTGAGGCAGGAGAATCGATTGAACCCGGGAGCTGGAGGTTGCAATGAGCTGAGATCGCGCCACTGCACTCCAACATGGGCAACAATGTGACTCCATCTCAAAAAAACAAAAAAGGAAATTGTCTTTGAATCCAAGTTTAGGGGAAAATAAAATCATCCAGAGTGGGTACACCCTATTGGTCACAAGGAGAGGCCTTTGGAAGAGGAGCGCCACAGCTTCAGTGTTGGTGATAAGAGAACCTTTTGTTTGGCACTAACTGGACACCATACCCTCCCACACAGCCTCCTGCAAAGCCACTGTTGTCATCCCCACTTTCCAGAGGCATCACACGACCTTCCTTGCCTGCAGTCACCACTCAGGCCGCGGGGATGGTTGCGCTCCTGCCATGAGTCCTTGGTAGTAGCAGGTGAACGGTGAAGAGTCCGCATTTCCCGGAAGCCCTTGCTTCTCGTGGAGAAATGGACAAGTAAATGACTAAATAGAGAAGCCCATTGGAACCAAGGTTTCTCCAAAGCCAGTGCTTGTAACTGGTTCAGGGTGCTGCGGTGACGTGGTTAGGAATAGAGGCTCACATTCCAGCCTCATCACTTCCAGACCCTCTGTGACCTTGGCCTGGTAACCTCCCCTGCTGGACTTCAGTTTTCTTAGCTGTAAAATGAGGATCTGCTAAGACCTCCATCAGTCAAGATTGCAATCGGCTAATGTAACAAAAAACCCGGTATGCATTGGCTTCAGTAGGGCGGCAGGTGGTCTCTTGCACATAAGAAGGAAAGGGAGAGCAGCTGGGGGTGGTGCCACTGTGGGGGGTGCAGGGGTGACCGGGGAGGGGAGCAGGCCCCTTCTGACTCCTCACCTTGCCATCCCCAGCGTGTCATTCAGCCTCCTGCTCCAAAGATGATGCTTGCACCCCCTGATGTGGCATTTATATTCCAGGTATAAGAGAAGGGTAGAAGAGGTGTGCTCCATTTTATTAGGAAAACTGTAGCTTCACCAGAAGGTCCCACCCCCACCCACTGCAAACTTTCTCTTACCTCTCACTGACCAGAATCAGACACATTTTTAGCCTTAGCTGCATGAGAACCCAGGAAAGGAAGCTTTTTGGATAAGTATCCTGCCACCCCAACAAATGTGGGCCTCTCTCAAGGAAGCAGAGGAGGGTGGGTTTGGATTTGACAACCAGCAGTGGAGCCCGAGGCGCCCAGCCCTGGAGTAGCCCAGAGCAGGGGTGGGGATTCCCCCACTGCAAGCATGATTTCTGGTTGGTGATGTCGAGGAACGCCACTGCTTTGTGCCCAGTTTCTTCATCTGCCTGTGATGCCCCCTGCTGAGGAATGCTTGAGCGAGTGATGCCCCCTGCTGAGGAACACTTGGGAGAAGGTGGGTGAAAAGCAGCTGGGAAGGACTTTGATATACATCCCACCCCATAGGAGAGCTGAGGCTGGCTTTTATTTGGAAAATTGTCAGGTTTTCTTAAAGTGGAGCCCAGCCGAACTACAGCTGACTGTCAGAACGCAAACATACTGCCCTGAAACGGCTCATTTACTCACCTCTCTCCCCTGTGAGTCTGAGCAGCTTGGAGGCTGAGAGGAGGAGGGATGGCTGCGACTCTGTGGCCAGCATCTGGCACAGCGCCCAGCACCCACCAGGTATCCGGCTGAGGTTGGACTGCCTCCAAGCGCCTCTTGATCTGAGGAGCAATCAGATCTTCCCCAGTCTGTCCCTTCTCTGCACCAGCGCCACCCCCATTGTGGGCCAGGCCACTCTTGGCCCCACGTGGGTGGCTACCCTGGCCTCCTGATGAGGCTCTCTGCCCTCTGCAGGTCATGACCTCCATGACAGCCAGTCAGGCCAGTGCCCTCCGAAACCTGCCATGGAGGTCAACTCCAGATTCCTGCACACTATGGCATCTTTGCACCTGTTTTTCCTCCCTCCCCCTCACCCACTCACTCCCCGTTCCATAGCCAACTTCTCCTCCTTCAGGGCTGAGTTTAAATACCGCCCCTTCCATGCTCCCCTCCTTCGTCAGTTGACCCCGTCCTTCTTTTGCTTTAGACTGATTGGTGTGCTTGCTTAAGTGCATTTCATTAATGTTTGTTTCCCCCTTTAGTCAATGGACAGAGAAAGGGGCTATCTTGGTTACTGCTTTGTTACTTATCACATAGTAAGATCTCAGGAAATAATCACCTAGTGAATGGAAGTAAATCAAATGAATGAAAACTTGTTTGTTTGTTTTCCCCTGATTTTGAAAACATTCACTGAAAGTAATTTGAAAAGGGGTCAGGCATGGTGGCTCACACCTGTAACTTTGGGAGGCCACGGCAGGAGGATGGCTTGAGCCCAGGAGTTGGAGACCACCCGGAGCAACATAGCCAGACCTCCTTTCTACAAAAAAATTTAAAAATTGGTTGGGTATGGTGGTACACAGCTGTATTCTCAGCTACTGACAGAGTGAGACACCATCTTTAAAAATACACATGGGGACCAGGCACAGTGGCTCATACCTGTAATCTCAGCACTCTGGGAAGCCGAGGAGAGTAGATCACTTGAGGTCAGGAGTTCGAGACCAGCCTGGCCAACATGGCGAAACCGTGTCTCTACTAAAAATACAAAAATTAGCTGGATGTGATAGTGGGTACCTGTAATCCCAGCTACTTGTTAGGCCGAGGCAGAGAATTGCTTTAACCCGGGTAGCAGAGGTTGCAATGGGCCAAGATGACGCCACTGCACTCCAGCCTGGGTGACAGAGTGAGACTCCATCTCAAAATATATATGACATATATGTACCTTCCCATATATGTGATATATATTTTATATATATTATGTAAATATATTAAACATATTTATATAATATATTATATATTATATTAACATATATATTAAAGATATATATGGGAAGGTATAAAGAACAAATTTTCAAAACCACTAGTAGCCGCAGCACCACATTTTCAGTCTTTCCCAAATGACTCAAAATGTGCTGGGGCTACTAGTGGTTTTTGAAAATCTGTCGGTGTAGTCCTATTCAAGTGGTTCTCCTGCCTCGGCCTCCTGAGTAGCTAGGACTACAGGTTTTTGAAAATCTATATAGTAAACATCTGTAGGTGAATGCGTCTGCATTGCCTATAGGTGTTTACCAGCCTAGAGGTGTGCCGTAATTTCTTTAACGGTGCTCCTGGTGTTGGTGATTGAGGTTGGGTTTTTTTCCTGTTATAACCGACACTATGAATTTTTCTTCATCTCTACATTTACAGAAGTAGCATTCCTTGTTCAGAGGGCGAGAACATTTTTTAAAGCTATTGCCAAATAGCCTCTAGAAAGCTTCTACCAACTAGGAACATTAAAAAAGGAAGGTCTGTGTCCCGGGGGGTGGCTGGTTTCCTAGTGCCCTGGGCTCACCGGGTTCATGGAGAGCCATTTTCCTGGTCCCCTGAGAGCCTGGTGTCCCCTTCCAGCCTGCTGTCCTCTGCTGGCCCGCGTTGCAGTCCGGGAACAGGATGTTTGATTATGGTGTTGAGCAAACAGAACAGCAGACCCTTGCCATCTGCCAGCTGGTCCCCCGGGCTTGAGAAGAGCCTCACACCCAGCAAGGGCCATAACTGGAGCCCGTCTAGAGCCTTCTGTGGCAGTGCTGAAGGGCGGGGCCGGGATGCTCATTCCTAACAGCCGCCTGGCCCCACAACCCCCGTTCCTATGTGCTTCTCCCCACTGGGAAGGAAGACAAGCACCCTCCTGCCTGTCCCAGGTGGGTGGACATGCCTCCCTTCTGTCTCCAGCTGTCACATAGGGAAAGTTGTCCTGAAAGTGCCTCTGTGAGGGTGCCCTGCTCTCCCCGACTTCCTCTTGGCTCGGAGGAAGTGCACATTCCCCCAGCCTGCCTCCATGTGTGTGTTCGTCCAGGCAAAGTGGCCCTGCCAGTTCTGGGAGTGGAAGCCTCTCATAGGAGAGAGAAAGGGAACCTTAGGCCATGGTGTGAAAGTGACTGGGGTGGCACAGAGGGTGATCAGACAGCTGAGTCTTTTTTGTTGTTGTTTTGTTTTCTTAAGACAGAGTCTCAGCCGGGTGTGGTGGCTCACGCCTGTAATCCTAACACTTTGGGAGGCCCAGGCAGGCAGATCATCTGAAGTCAGGAGTTCAAGACCAGCCTGGACAACATGGGGAAACCCCGTCTCTACTAAAAATACAAAATTAGCTGGGTGTGGCAGCTCCTGCCTGTAATCTTAGCTACTTGCGGAGGCTGAGGCAGGAGAATCACTTGAAACGGGGAGGCGGAGGTTGCGGTGAGCTGAGATCTCGCCACTGTACTCCAACCTGGGTAATAAGAGTGAAATGCTGTCTCAAAAAAAAGACAGAGTCTCAGTCTGTAACCTAGGTTGGAGTGCAGTGGGGCCATCATAGCTCAAGCGATCCTCCCACCTCAGCCACCTGAGTAGCTGAGTCTGCAGGTACATATCACCATACTCAGCTCATATTTTTTTTTTTTTTTTTTTTTTAGAGATGGGGTATTAGTGTTGCCAGGCTGGTCTCATACTCCTGGGCTTAAGCGATCCTCACTGCTTCAGCCTCCCAAAATGCTGGGATTACAGGCATGAGCGACCGTGCCAGGCTGGAAGTGTCGCAATCTTGGCTCACTGCAGCCTCCGCCTCCCAGGTTCAAGTGATTCTCCTGCCTCAGCCTCCTGAGTAGCTAGGACTACAGGTGTATGCCACCACACCTGGCTAAATTTTGTATTTTTAGTAGAGACAGGGTTTTACCACGTTAGCTGAGATTTTAAAATACATTTGTATATATTTTTAAGTTGCATATGTCATACAAGAGTATAATCTCACTGTTTAAAAATAACTCATACAATACAAAAGACTTTTAAAAATTCTGTTATTGTGAAGTGGAACACGCATACAATCAAGCATGTAAAACGTGAATACACAGTTTAGCAAAGAGTTCCAAAGCAAGCAGTCAGGTAACCCTGGTCAAGAAAGGGAACCTGCTAGCAGCCTGGAACCTCCTTGGGCTCTCCCCACCAGAACCCTCTTTTTTTTTTTTTTTTTTGAGACGGAGTCTCTATCTGTTGCCCAGGCAGGAGTGCAGTGGCGCGATCTTGGCTCACTTAAGCCTCTGCCTCCTGGGTTCAGCTGATTGTCCTGCCTCAACCTCTCAAGTAACTGGGATTACAGGTGCCCTGCCACAACACCTGGCTAATTTTTGTACGTTTTGTAGAGACAGGGTTTTGCTGTGTTGGCCAAGCTGGTCTCGAATTCTTGAGCTCAGATGACCCACCCACCTTGGCCTCCCAAAGTGCTGGGATTACAGGTGTGAGCCACCGCACCCAGCCAGAACCTTCTTTCTAAAAGCTGCTGCTCTCTGCACTTCCATAGTCACCATTCCCTGGCATTCTCAAAGCTGTTCCCTAGATGAACAACTCTAAATAATGTGGTTCCAGTTTGCTGGTTTTGAACTTTCTATAAAAAGAATCATAGACTGTATATATTGTTCTGTGTCTGGCTTTTTCACTTCGTATCACGTCTGAGAGGTGCATTCTGGTTTGCAATCAATGTATTTCTGGTCCTAAAGCTCATTTTCCTTGATAGACAAGTTTTACAAGTTCTAATATTTGTGCGTTTTGTTTAATGAGTATGAGAAAAAAATGCAACAAATCCAAAAGGATATTATTCACAGTCTAGTCAGTCAGTTGGTTGAAAGGATCACGTTTGGTAAATAATAGTATAGATGGGCTTTTTAGAGATGGGGTCTCACTATGTGGAGCTGCAGGTGTGGTTCACTGTGCCTGGACTTCGTTTTTCTTTTCTTTTTTTTTTTCTCTATAATAATCTTGGCCAATTCCTTAGCTTCCCTCCCTCCCTGCAGATGTTAGGAACTTGGAATATGGAAGGAGGTGACAGAGGGGCCAGGCAGAAGCTTCCTGGCCTGGGACACATCCTTAGTGGTGAGTTGACATGGGGTTGTGACTCAGAGGCCGGAAATGTGCACGGCCATGGCCATCTGTGTGTGCACGAGTGCAAGAGACACAGAAGCAGAGTGAGAGACAGACAAGGACAGGGATGCAGAGGGGTCGGGGGACAGGAGTGCAGAGAGATGGAACAGGGACAAGAAACATGGGACAGAGATGCGGTAGAGATGAAGACCAGTTGGCTCATTAACTGGCTTGTTGGCTCGCTGGTTGGCTGTTTGGGTAATCGGTTGGTTGGGTAATTGGTTAACTGGTCGGTTGGTTATCTAGTTGACTGGCTAATGGGTTATCTGTTTGGTTTTAGATTTTCGAGGGTTTTTTTGTTTGTTTGTTTGTTTTTCGTGGATTCGGAAAATACTAGTGGAATATTCACCCTGATGGTGGCACTGTTTTGGGTGCTGGAAATAGACCAGTGAATGGAGGCTTGCAGGTATCTGGGTGTTCAACTCCTGCGCGCCATTCCTCACCCCGATGAGCGCACTGTGAATGCAGGTGCTGTTGATGGCATGCATCGACCCCCTGTGGGGATCATCTTGCCAATCCACTGGCAGTCTGACGAGGTGGCGCTTACCCTCTCTGGTACATATTGGGGCCAGAATTTGATCCCAGGCAATCTGGCTCCAAAGCATGAGCCTAATTTCTGCCCTAAGTCACCCAGGAGTGGAGTGCAGGCATTAAGTGCCCACGGTTTTCACGGCTTTCTTCCTGATCTTTAGAGATGACACTGGTTTCGATGGCCATAGATTTGACCCGCCTGGGTTCAGGTCCCCCTTCTGCCTGTCCCTCACAGGGTGCTTTTCAACAGGAACTTGCTGCTCTGAGCCTCCCTGTTCCCTTCCTCCCTGAGATGCTGTGTGGACTCAGTGGAGCCAGGTGTAAGGCCAGTGCTGAGTGGGAGCTGCCACTGTGCAGCTCGGGAACTTGACCCATGGGGCAGAACTCCCACCTAGGCTCCTGGTTCCATAAATGTGAGTTTTTGCTCTCATTATTATTATTATTATTTTGAGACAGTGTCTCACTCTGTCACCTGGGCTGGAATGCAGCGGCATAGTCTTAGCTCACTGTAACTGCTGCCTCCTGGGCTCATGTGATTCTTCTGCATCAGCCTCCCGAGTAGCTATGATTACAAGCATGTGCCACCATGCCCAACTAATTTTTCTATTTTTAGTAGAGTCGGGGTTTCACGATGTTGGTCAGGCTGGTTTTGAACTCCTGACCTCAAGTGATCTGCCCACCTCGGCCTCCCAAAGTGCTGGGATTACAGCCTGCTCTCATTTTTGACAATAGAACTTCTCAAATGGGGTTGCCCCATGTGTGGTCACCCGAGCAGACTGTGGAGCCAGCCAATTCCAGGTTCAGATCCCAGCCCCTCCTCTCCTTCTCTTCTCTGAACCCCACTGTGAAGCGAGGGTGACAGTAGCGGGTAATTAGAAGGCTTTAGTGCGGTGGTTTGTGTCATGGTGTCATGTGCTCTGCACAGGGCCTGGCTTCCGACAGCCCTGGGTCAGGGGCCAGTTAAGATGATGGATGATTACTGCCAGCAGCTGGGTTCCTCCCCACACCACCAACCTGGATAACAAGGCCCAGCTGTGTGTATCCAGCTCCACCCCCGCCGGCCCTCCCTCTGCAGGGAGCCTTTCTGACCATGACATTATGGGTAGGCCCCACTGCTGCCCCCCCATCCCCTCAGCCTAGAGCCATCCTCAGGTTAGGACAAGCAGAACTGGAGCCACCCTCAGCCTGGCCCCCGGCAGCAGGACGGAAAGAATGGGGCTTTAACAGATGTTCTTTTACAAGGATTCCCTGGCTCTATTTAATCAAGATTGTCAAATATTGATTTAATCTCCAGGCCCAACAGATGTGATCTTAGCAGGTTTCAGTGGCAATTAGCTGGGATTAGTTTGCAGGTCAGGCTCCATGCTGACCAGACACTGTCTTCTAAAGGAGGCTTGGTCTGGCCACAGGAGTGAGCCCTGGAGGGGGACATACTAAATACTGAACCATCAGTCTAGCCACGGGAGCAGACCCGGAGGCTGGGTCACAGCAGCCCCTCTGGGGCCCAGTGTTCCCACGTGATGATAGTGGGGACACTCAGCAGGTTTAGGGCAGCAGCTGTTCACTGAAAAAAAAAATTAATATTAAAAGAAACAGCACAGCCACACCAGGGCCTGCGGCTTGATAGTGAGCCTGGCTGAAGCCAGGGGGATCCCTGCAGGGAAGCCTGGAGCCCTGATTATGTCCCCAGTTAAGTACCCAGAAGGGGCCTTACCAACAACAGAGGCCTCTCCTCCACCCCATCAGGCCCCTTGCCTGACTGCATCACATCATCCCTGCTCTGCAAACATGGCTGTAGCTCTTGGGTGGGCCTGGCCTGTGTGCCCATACTCCAGGAAGCAACCCTTTCTAGCTTTGCATTTCAAAGGCTCGTTAGAGTGAATGGGACTGTGCCCAGAATTGGAACAAGCTGCTCAATCCACATGTGCTTCAAGGGAGCTCACCACAGCCTCCCCTAACCCAGCCAACCACACAGAGACTCTGAGGGACACCCCCTTGTGGCCCTGGCACGGGGGCTGCCAGAAAGGAGCCTTTGCTCAAGGTAAGCCACCCCAGGCTGCTGGGCCCCTGAGTCCAGAAGAACGAGGGTTCCTTGCCAAGTCACATTTGGTTTGCTTGAGATTTTTTAAAAAGGATTATTATATAAGAAAAAATGAAGGCCAGGCGCGGTGGCTCACACCTGTAATCCCAGCACTTTGGGAGGCCGAGGTGGGCGGATCACCTGAGGTCAGGAGTTTGAGGCCAGCCTGGCTAACATGGCGAAATCCTATCTCTATTAAAAGTACAAAAATTAGGCCAGCGTGGTTGTGGGCACCTGTAATCCCGGCTACTTGGGAGGCTGAGGCAGAAGAATCGCTTGAACCCGAGAGGCAAAGGTTGCAGTGAGCCAAGATTACACCACTGCACTCCAGCCTGGGGAACAGAGCGAGACTGTCTCAAAAAAAAAAAAAAGAAAAAGAAAAAAGAAAAAATTATGATAGCCAATACTTGTTTATCACTGCAAGCCAGGGATATTCTAAGCCGTGGCATTTATTAACCCACATCTTTCCTAAGAGTTAAGCTGTATTATTGCCTCCATTTTACAGATGGGAAAACTGAGGCATAGAGAGCCTAGGTCACCTGCCCAAGGTCTAGCTAGTTAAATGATGCAGCTGGGAATTGAACCAAGATAGGCTTTGCTTCTATCCACTCTGCTACAGCCGCCACACCAGGAGAGACCTCCAGCATCTGGTGACAAGTGAGAGAGGTAGCTGTGAAGGTATTCACCCATTTATTTATTTTTTTAAATTTCGTCTGTCTTCGTAAGCATGTAATCATATGAACATTTAACCTATAAATAAAGTTCAGTTATGCTAGGTAGCAAAATTAAAACAAGATACATTTCAGTTTAAGCATTTGGGGCAATTCAGCCTCTGTTTCCCTGGGGAAATAAGTGAAAACAAGGTGGGGTGCACTGTCCTTCCCTCATTGGCTCTGGGTGGGAGAGTGTCACCAGGCCACAGAGGATTCTGCCATTTGGAATGATGCAAATTTTTCAGACTCCATGGGCCCTCAGGCAGAGAGCTCTAACTGTGCAGCTTGGAAGTCTCTCCCCATTTCTGACTTCTAGAAGGTAAGGGCTTTGCAAGGGGTGGCTCTCTGCTCATATTGTCCCTCATGTGCTTTTTTTTTTTTTTTTTTTTTTGGAGACGGGGGCTCACTCTGTCGCCCAGGCGGGAGGGCAGTGGCTCGATCTCAGTTCACTACAACCTCCACCTTCCAGGTTCAAGCAATATCTCCTGTCTCAGCCTCCTGAGTAGTTGGGATTACAGGCACCTGCTACCAAGCCTGGCTAATTTTTTTTTGTATTTTCAGTGGAGATGGGGGTTTCACCACTTTGGCCAGGCTGGTCTCGAACTCCCAACATCAGGTGATCCGCCTGCCTCAGCCTCCCAAAGTGCTGGGATTACAGGTGTGAGCCACCATGCCCAGCTGCGTGCCAACTTTTAAAACTGAAAACTTAATCCCAGCCTCAGATACTCCTCCCCTGTGCGCTTGTATTTCCTTATAGATCCACAGAGAAAGTTCTGGAAGAAGTCCTGTGAAATACACACTAACAAGTTCTCTGTCCCCCTCTTTCTTTTTGAAAGCAAATGGGGTCATACTCTATGAACTGTTCGGCAGCTTGCTTCTTTCCCTTCACAGTGGCAGCATCGAGTAAAAGAATAGCAACTATCAAGATGGGTTGCCTGGGTTCAAATCCCAGCTTCACCTTTTCTATCTGTGTGACCTCAGGCGAGTTACTCAGCCTCTCTGGCCATAGTTGCATTAGCTTTAAAATGAGGATGAGACCAGGTGCAGTGGATCATGCCTTTAATCTCAGTACTCTGGGAGGCCGAGGTGGCAGATTGCTTGAGCCCAGGAATTTGAGACCAAACTGGGCAAAACCTCATCCCTACGAAAAGTACCAAAAAAAAAAAAATTTTTAGCTGGGTGTGGTGACATGTACCTGTAGTCCCAGCTACCTAGGAGGCTGAGAGGGGAGGATCACTTGAGCCCAGGAATTTAAGAATACAGTGAGCTATGATTGTGCCATCGCACTCCAGCCTGGGTGACAGAGTGAGACCATATCTCAAAAAATAAAATGAAAATAGAAGTAAATGAGACTGATGTTCATCCCTTCTTCACAGGGTTATGAGGGTAAGAAGAGTTACTGCACCAAAAGCCCTTCACGCCACGCTTGGCATGCGCTGAACACGCACTAAGTGTAAGCTGTGCTCACTCACTTGGGGCCACGTGGACATCTTGCATGCATTACACATAGCTCTACCTTGCTTTTTATTTGTTTATTTGTTTTTGAGATACCGTCGCTCTGCTGCCCAGCCTTGATCTCTTGAGGAGATCATAGCAAGCTGCAGACTGGAACTCCTGGACTCAGGTGATACTCCTGCCTCAGCTTCTTGAGTAGCTGGTACTACAGGCATGCATCACCACACCTGGCAAATTTTTTAAAAAAACTGTTTTTTGTAGAGTTGGGGTCTTGCGATGTTATCCAGGTTGGTCTTGAACTCTTGCCCTCAAGGGATCCTCTTGCCTCAGCCTTCCAAAAAGCTGAGATGGATTACAGGCCTGAGCCGCTGGCCTGGCCTCGGTCTCTTTTTGTACAGATACTTTGTGTTCATTGGAATAGAGGCACCCAGATTCACTTGACCTGTCTTGTGCTTGTGGGCATTTGGGCTGGTCTTAGTTCTTCTGTAGTACAGCAATGTAATACAGTCAAACCATCGTGTGCCTGTCTTGATGGAGACTGGTGTTATTATCTAAGAGACAGATTTCTGGAAGTGGAATTGGTGGATTAAAATAAATAGAATGAGGCCAGGTGTACTGGCTCATGCCTATAATCGCAGCACTTTGGGAGGCCGAGGTGGGTGATCACTTGAGTTCAGGAGTTTGAGACTAGCCTGGCCAACATAGTGAAACCCCATCTCTACCAAAAATATAAAAAATTAGCCGGGTGTGGTGGCACTCGCTTGTAATCCCAGCTACTCAGGAGGCTGAAGCAAGAGAATCGCTTGACCCGGGAGGCAGAGGTTGCAGTGAGCCAAGATTATGCCACTGTACTCCAGCCTGCGTGACAGAGCGAAACTCTGTCTCAACAACAACCAAAAAAAAAAAAAAAAAAAAAAAGAAAGAGAAAGAAATACCAGTCCTCTGGGTTCTTTGATGTTAAATGTGGAAGTGCTGGCTTTCACGGCCATGGCCGAGACTCCACTCGTTCCTCTTCCAGCAAGTGGAGCAGAGTCTCTGCCGCAGCACTTGCTAATGAGATTTCTGAGATCTCCATCCATCTTATTTCCTGAGGGAGCGCCGTAGTGGTCCCTTGTATGCTCCAGCTGTAATCCCAGCAGTTTGGGAGGCTGAGATGAGAGGGTCACTTGAGTCCAGGAGTTCAAGATCAGTCAGGGCAACATAGACCCTGTCTCCACAGAAAAAAAAATCAGAATTAGCCAGGCGTGCTGGCACATACCTGTAGTCCCAGTTACTCGGTTTGAGACCAGGCCAGGAGTTTGAGGTTTTGTGAGCCCTCATCTCTATAAAAATAATTTTAAAATAAAAAAATTAGCCAGGTATGGTGGCACACGGCTGTAGTCCCAGCTACTCAAGATGCTGAGGTGGGAGGATTGCCTGAGTCCAGGAATTTAAGGTTGTGATGAGCTATGATTGCACCACCGCACTCCAGCCCAGGTGACAGAGTAAGACCCTGTCTCAGAAAAGAAAAAGAAATTTATTTAAAAGGAAAAAGAAGCCCCTACTTGATAGAGTTGTTATAACACACCAGTTAATACAAACCAGTGTACAGCCCCGAATCTGGCACGTCGGGAGAGCTCATCAGTGTTGACCTTATGTTTAATACCATCATTGCCATATTATTCCTCTCCACTGCCCCGCCCACACGTGAGAACAAATATGTTAGATCCCAGCCCACCCCAGACGTGTCACAGTCTAGGGAAGGCAGAAGATACTCAGAGGCTAAGTCCTGTAGTCAAGGGTGCGTGTCCACCCCTGGGAGCTCAGCAGAGGGAGGAACGGGAGAATTCTGCCTGCCCTGTAGAGGGACAGACAGCATGGGGGGACCAGGGGAGGGAGGCAAGGACAAGGCTCTCTGAATCAGTGGACCCCTGAAATGTCTCCTACCAAGGTCGCCAGTGCCCGTCATAACCGTGACTGCCACCATCTGTGACCCTTTCAGGAGCGTCCACCCCTGTTGACAGTCCTCCCCAAGCACACCTGCACTCCCGCCTCCTTGCTGGGCCTGCTGTAGCTTGTGTCCTGGTCCTGTCACCTGCCTGGCCTGTGGGATGTACAGCCCCTCTGGGCACGGAGGCAGGCCCTCTTCTCTCTGCTTTCTCTGTTCCTTCTGTCCTCAACTAAGGCTGCACCATAGAATCAGCTGCCGAGCTTTTAAGAGGCACTCAGGCCCAGGCCCCACTCCAACCAGCTGATTCAGAATCTCTGGGAGTTGGGTATGAACAGACACCTATATTTTTATTTTTATTTTTTATTTTTGTGAGACAGAGTCTTGCTCTGTTGCCCAGGCACTGGAGTGCAGTGGTGCGCTCTTGACTCTGCAACCTCCACGTCCCGGGTTCAAGCAATTTGCCTGCCTCAGCCTCCCAAGTAGCTGGGACTGCAGTCACGCACCACTATACCTGGTTAATTTTTTATTTTTATTTTTAGTGGAGATGGGGTTTTACCACGTTGGCCAGGCTGGTGAATCTCTTGACCCAGGATGCAGAGGTTGCAGTGAGCTGAGATTACACCACTGCACTCCAGCCTGGGCGACACTGACCTCAAGTGATCAGCCTGCCCGGGCCTCCCAAAGTGCTGGGATTACAGGCATGAGCCACTGTGCCTGACCTAGGCACCTACATTTTTAAAAAGCTCCTCTGGTGCCTCTGTTGTACAGCTGGCAGGGAGAACCAGTCCCCTGAGCATCCCCATCTGGCCTTGGACACTGGCTGTTCCCAGCTTCCCTGCTCATCCATGGCAGCCACCCTCTCTTCACTCAGATCCTGGTTTAAGACACCACCTTCAAGGAGTCTTCCTGACCCCCTCCCAACTAGAGTAATCTTCAGTCCTATTTATTTGTTTGTTTGTTTGTTTGTTTATTTTTGAGACAGGGTCTTGCTCTGTCACCCAGGCTGGAGTGCAGTGGTGTAATCACGGCTCACTACAGTCTTGACCTCCTGGGCTCAAGTGATCCTCCCACCTCAGCCTCCCAGAGTGCTTTGATTACATGCATGAGCCACTGCACCCAGCCATTTTATAACCTTTACAGTGCTGGCCAGCCTTGGAAATTCTTATTTCTCTGGCTTTTCTCTACTGGAGGTCCATTCATGAGAGCAGGGAGGGGCACAGTCTGTCCTGCTCAGACATGTATCTTTAGCACCCATAGCAGTGGTATGTAGTGGGTGCCTAAGACATATATTGAATAAATGAATGGATTTCGAGTGTTTGGTGCTTGTAGAATGAATGAATGCGTTATACATGACTGGGAAATGGTGAATAAATGCATACGTTTTTAGGGCTTTGTTGGCTGTAAGAACTTTTCTGAGGGATGTATAAGAACGTGGTAGGTGTTTGTTGTGTGAGTGAATAGATGGATGGATGCATTTTAAGGACTAAGTCATTCTTCCTGGATAAACAAATGACTTGTACGTGCCCAGAAACTGCTGAGTCACTGGATGCACGCCCAGAGGAGTCCTCATTCCACCTGGGCCTTGGAGATGAACGCTCAGACTTGATGCCACATCCCTGAGCCCTCCAGAGTTCTTGAGCCCCGCTGAGCCTCCATTGCCGTGACTGGATCATGTTTCCGTGAAAGGGAGACGCTTAGAGCACATCAAGGCCGCCCTGGACACCCAGTTGGTCCTTCCACCTCCAGTCAAAGGCCTGTGAAAGGACAGCCCATCCCACCCCTACACGGAGTCTCCAAGCATTGCTTTCAGCTTCTTCGGTGTGCTGCTTCCCAGGGAAGGACACACTCAGGCACCAAGCAAGCCCTGCTTGCCTTGGGTCACAGACCCCGACTGAGCCATTGCTTCCTGGTCCTGAGTGAGGGTGTCATCCATCCAGTCATTCAGTAGTTATTTATTTATTTAGAAAAGGAGTCTCACTTTATCGCTGCAGGCTGGAGTACAGTGGCATGATCTTGGCTCACTGCCACCTCCACCTCCCAGGTTCAAGCGATTCTCTTGCCTCAGCCTCCCATGTAGCTGGGACTACAGCCATGCACCACCATGCCCAGCTAATTTTTTTGTATTTTTAGTGGAGACGGAGTTTTGCCATGTTGGCTAGGCTGATCTCAAACTCTCCACCTCAGGTGATTCGCCCACCTTGGCCTCCCAAAGTGCTGGGATTACAGGCATGAGCCACCGTGCCCAATCAGATATTTATTTAGAAAAGGATTCTTTTAGAGACAGGGTCTCTCGCTGTGCCACCCAGGCTGAAGTGCAGTAGCTGTTCACCGGCGTGATCATAGTGCACTGTAGCCTGACACTCCTGGCCTCAGCCTCTCATGTAGCTGGGACGACAGGCGTGCACCACACCTGCCTTTAGTGGATATTTATGAATGGCCGTCAGTATGTTAGGCCCATGCTGGCGATGGGGGTTCCCGTTCAGACTCTTGTATGCACTGCCCTCACAAGCTTCACATATGGCAAATGATTCAAGACATGGCAGATGACATATAATCATACAGGTGCCCCCAAAGAGAAGTGCAGAGTGGTTTGAGAGCTCAGGCTGGAGATTGACAAGGTTGGTGAGGAGGAAAGGTCACATGGAGAAAGTAGCATTTGTACCGAGTCTTGAGGAATTAGTAAGGCAAAGGAAAGAGGAGCAGGAAGGGTCGCACAAAGGCAAGCGAATTGAAGAAACAAGGGCATCGTGGCCCAGGCTCTGAACGCACAGGGAAGGGTGGAGGGAGCTTGCAGGTGCGGCAGGGATTTTGAGTTTCACCCTCACGTTGCTCTGCCTGCTGTATGGAGGAGGGTTCTTAGCAGGAAGAGGAGGAGAAGCAGGGAGGCCATTGTCCCCGAGGTACAATCATCTCATGAGAAGTCCTGGCAGCTCAGATTAGGGAGGGTGGTGAGAGAGAAGGATGGACTTGGATCTGCTGAGGGGGGTGCGGGTAGCCCTCGGGATTGGGTCAGGGGTGGAGTGTGGAGTGAGGGAAGGGAATCATGGAGAATGACAGTGACATTTCTAGGTTGAGCCATTGGATGGAAAGAGGTACCTTTCCTTTGAGATGCAAAAGAAGCAGATGGCAGGCCGGTGAACCCAGCACTTTGGGCGGCCAAGGCAGGTGGATCACGTGAGGTCAGGAGTTCCAGACCAGTCTGACCAACATGGTGAAATCTCATCTCTACCAAAAAAAAAAAAAAATTAGCCATGTGTGGTGGTGCGCACCTGTAGTCCCAGCTACTCGGGAGGCTGAGGCAGGAGAATTGCTTGAA
>CAUYLG010065483.1:0-14598 GCA_963573385.1 Cacajao melanocephalus | reverse complement strand
TGGGGAGAGATAGCATGGGAAGAAATGCCAGATATAGGTGAAGGGGAGGAAAGCAGCAAATCACACTGCCACGTGTGTACCTATGTAACAATCTTGCATGTTCTTCACATGTACCCCAAAACCTAAAATACAATAAAAATTTAAAAAAATTAAAAAAAATTAAAAAAATAAAAATAATTTTAAAAAAAGAAAAAGTATGCCATTCTTTTGGTATATAGCACATCTCATGGAACATACTTTGTGTTCTACCCTTTAAGGGCTGCTATGACATGTGTCTACTTAATAGGTTTAGAAGCAAAGAGGTGGTGAGGGTTAGCCCTGAGGAAAATCAACAGTGCTTTGGTGCCTCAGGGGAGTACAAATTCTTAATGCAGAGGAGGACTAAACTCCTCACACATGGATATAAGAGCTATTTCTCTGGTAAAGAAACTTAGCAGAACTCAGGAGTTCCATGTCACCAAAGGCATTGGTATCTGTTTATATGTCCCTATTCCAGTTTTTTTTAAATTCAAGTTTTATTCTAAGTTCAGGGGTACATGAGCAGGATGTGCAGGTTTGTTACATAGGTGTATGTGTGCCATGGTGGTTTGCTGTATAGATCAACCCAACACCTAGGTATTAAGACCAGCATCCATTAGCTATTCTTCCTGATGTTCTCCCTCCCTCACCCCACAATAGGACCCATTGCGTGTTGTTTCCCCTGCCTATGTGTCCAGGTATTCTCATCATTCAGCTCCCATTTATAAGTGAAAAAAATGTGGTGTTTGGTTTTCTGTTCCTGTGTAAGTTTGCTGAAGATAACAGCTTCCAGCTCCATCTATGTCCCTGCAAAGGGCATGACCTGCTTTCTATGACTGCATCATATTCCATAGTGTATATGTATCACATTTTCTTTATCAATTACATCCTTGATGGGCATTTGGATTCATTCCATGTCTTTGCTATTGCAGATAGTGTTGCAATAAACATATGTATGCATGTATATGTATAATAGAATGATTTATATTCCTTTGGGTATAAACCCAGTAATGGAATTGCTGGGTCAAATGGTATTTCTGCTTCTAGATCTCTGAGGAATCACCACACTATCTTCCACAATGGTTGAACTAATTTACACTCCCACCAACAGGGTAAAAGTGTTCCTTTTTCTCTGCAACCTCACCAGCATCTGATGTTTCTTGACTTAATAATTGCCATTCTTACTAGCATGAGATGGTATCTCATTGTGATTTTGATTTGCATTTCTCTAATGATCAGTGATGTTGGGGGTTTTTTCATATGCTTTGTTGGCCAAATAAATGTCTTCTTTTAAGAAGGATCTGTTCATGTCCTTTGCCCACTTTGACTTTTTATTACTGCCTCAACTTCAGAAGTCGTTATTCAGGGATTCAACTTTTTACTCGTTCAGTCTTGGGGGGAGGTGTATGTGTCCAGAAATTTATCCATTTCTTCTAGATTTTCTAGTTTATGTACATAGAGATGTTTATAGTATTCTCTTATTATTGTTTGTGTTTCTGTGGGATCAGTGGTGACGTCCCCATATCATTTCTGATTGTGTCTATTTGGTTCTTCTCTTTTTCTTCATTAGTCTAGTTAGCAGTCTATTTTATTACTTTTTTCAAAAAAACAGCTCCCAGATTCATTGGTTTTTTTTGTTTGTTTTTGTTTTTGTTTTTGTTTTTGAAGCGGTTTTTGTGTCTCTATCTTATTCAGTCCACTCTGATTTGGTTATTTCTTCTCTTCTGCTAGGTTTAGGGTTTCTTTGATCTTGGTTCCCTAGTTCTTTTAGTTGTGATGCTAAGGTATCAATTTGAGATCTTTCTAACTTTTTGATATGGGCACTTAGTGCTATAAATTTTTCTTTTAACACTGCTTTTTCTGTGTCCCAGAGATTCTGGTACATTGTTTCTTTGTTCTCATTGGTTTCAAAGAGCTTCTTGATTTCTGCCTTAATATTATTTACCCAGGAGTCATTCAGGAGCAGATCATTCAATTTTTATGTAGTTGTGTAGTTTTGAGTGAGTTTCTTAATCTTGAGCTCTAATTTGATTGCCCCATGGTCTGAGAGATTATCTGTTATAATTTCAATCATTTTGCATTTGATGAGGAGTGCTTTACTTCCAGTTATGTGATCAATTTTAGAGCAAGTGCCATGTGGTGCCAAGAAGAATATATATTCTGTTGTTTTGGGGTGGAGAGCTCTGTAGACATCTATCAGGTCCATTGATCCAAGCTGAGTTCAAGTCCTAAATATCTTTGTTAATTTTTTTGTCTCTATGATCTGTCTAATATGGACAGTGGTGTGTTAAAGTCTCCCACTGCTATTGAATGGGAGTCTAAGTCTCTTCATGGGTTTCTAAGAACTTACTTTATGAATCTGGGTGCTCCTGTTTTGGGTGCATATATATTTATGATAGTTAGCTCTTCTTGTTAAATTGAACCCTTTGCCATTATGTAATGCCCTTCTTTGTCTTTTTTGATCTTTGTTGGTTTAAAGTCTGTTTTGTCAGAAACTAGGATTGCAGTCCTTGCTTTTTTCTGTTTTCCATTTGCTTGGTAAATTTCCTTCATCCTTTTATTTTGAATCTACGTGCAACTTTGCATGTGAGATGGGTCTCTTGAATACAGCACACTGATGGATTTCGATTCTATCCAGCTTGCTACTCTGTGTTTTTGAATTGGGGCATTTAGCCCATTTACACTTAAGGTTAATATTGTTATGTGTGAATTTGGTCCTGACATTATGATGCTAGTTGGTTATTTTGCAGACTGGTTTATGTATTTGCTTCATGGTGTCACTGGTCTGTGTACTTCAGTGTGTAGTTTTTTGTTTTGTTTTTGTAGTAGCTGTTAATGGTTTTTCCTTTCCATAGTTGGTACTTCCTTCAGTAGCTCTTGCAAGGCAGTCCTGGTGGTGATGAATTCCCTCAGCATTTGCTTATCTGAAGGATTTTATTTCTCCTTCACTTATAACACTTAGTTTAGCTAGCTATGAAATTCTAGGTTGGAAAATATTTTAAGAATGTTGAATATTGGCTCCCAATCTCTACTGGCTTGCAGGGTTTCCACTGAGAGATGCACTGTTAATCTGATGGACTTCCCTTTGTAGGTGACCTACCCTTCCTCTCTGGCTGCCCTTGACATTTTTTTTTTCTTTCATTTTGATCTTGGAGAATCTGATGATTATGTGCCTTAGGGTTGATCTTCTTGTGGAGTATCTTATTGGGGTTCTCTGGATTTTCTGAATTTTAATGTTGGCCTGTCTTATGTCTTACTAGATTGCAGAAATTCTCCTGGATGATATGCTGAAATATGTTTTCCAACTTGATTTCATTCTCCCCACCTGTTTCAGTTACCCCATCAGTCATAGGTTTAGTCTTTTTACATAATCCCATATTCCTTAGAGGTTTTACTAATTTCCTTTTATTCTTTTTTCCTTTATTATTGTCTGCTTGTCTGCATACCTGGTTCTGATCAATAACATCATCTGTCCTGTCATTGAGAGGTAGCATTATATTTTTTTCTTCAGCTGTTATTATGTGGATTATATCTTGTTTGAGAGAAATAAGATACTGCTACTCCAGATCTATAACAAAGGTTCCAAACAGGATAACTTAAGTGATTATTATTCATAGAACTAAAATCCACTTTTATTTTACTAAAACAAAACAGCAACAAATGACTCTCTTCCACTAAACCTATTTATACTCATCTTTTTAATTCTCAGGACTTATTTTTCTGCAACATCACAAAACGAACTTCACTTACGGTACAGGATAAGATAAGATACCTTAGGTTTCTGCTGACAAGTCTACTGCTAGACATATCAGAGCTCCTTCACAGGTTATTTGTGCTTTTCCCTTGCTAATTTTAGAATCCTTTCTTTGTCCTTGATCTTTGAGAGTTTGATTATTATATGCTTTGGACTTTCATTTGGATTGAATATGCTTGGTGATCTTTAGCCTTCCTGTACCTGGATATTTATATCTGTTTCTAGATTTGGAAAGTTTTTTATTATTCTTTCAATAAGCTTTCTACCCCTTTCTCTTTCTCTGCTTTCTCTCTGAGGCCAATGACTCTTTCATTTGCTTCTTAGATTCTATCTTAGATGTCTCTTAAACGTCCTTTGTTCCTTTTTTCTTTTTGTTTATTTTTTTTCTTATTTAACTGTATTTTCAAATAACCTGTCTTCAGTCTCACTGAGTCTTCCGCTTGATCAAGTCCACTGTTAAAATCCTCTAATGCATTTTTCAATTCATCCATCATATTTTTACATTCTAGAATGTAGGTTTGATTTTTTGAATTACTTTAATCTCTGTTAAATTTTTCTGATATATTTCTGAATTGATTTTCTGTGTTTTCTTAAATTTTACTGAGCTTCTTCAATACCACTGTTTTGAATTTCCTGTCTGAGGAGTCACACATCTTTATCTCTTAGGATCAATCAATGGCACCTTATTTAGTCTGTCTGGTGAAGTCATATTTCCCTTTATGTTCTTGATGCTTGGTGACATTCATCAATGTCTGGGAACTGGAGAATTAAGTATCTATTCTACTCTTCACATTTTGGTCTTGTTTGTATCTGTTCTTCAAAAAGCCTTCCAGGAATTCAAAAGGGACTGCCTGCTGAGATCTCTAAAACTGTGCTCATTGCAGCCATTTCAGCACTAGAAGGTGCCCTAAGCCCAGGTACACTGCAATTCTTGCAAATTCCTAGGTCCTTCACATCTGATAAACTTGGAATCCAGGAGAGTTCCCTGGATAGTGTCCCCTGAATTATTCCATCTCTTTCCACACTGTGCTACCTCAAGTTTGTAGAGAAATGACACAGGCACTCGTATGGCCACCCAGGCTGATGTCATGCTGGGTTGCATCCCAAACATGATCTCCTATCCCAGTGCAGCACTAGGGCTTAACCAATGACTGTGGTGACTATGGCCTGATTGCCCCTAAAATTTATTTAGGACTGTAGGGTTCTTCACCACTATAGTTAGCTGGTGGTGAAGCAGGTCAGTACTCAGGTTTCTTCAACTCTTGGAACTAGTAAATAAACTTAGTGAACTTGTAGAATTTAAAATTAACATACAAAAGTCAATAACGTTTCTATACACTAGAAATGATCAATCTGAAAAAGAAATAAGGTAATCCCATTCCCAATAGCTACAAAAAAATACCTAGGATTCAATTTAACAACAACAAAAAAAAATGTGAAAGATCTCTACAAGGTAAACTATAAAACACCAATGAAAGAAATTGAAGAAGACACAACACATGAAAGTATTCTCCATGCTGATGAGTTGGAAGAATTAACATTGTTAAAATGTCTATACTACCCGAAGTAATTATAGACTCAATGCAATTATAATCAAAATATCAATAACTTTTTTCACAGAAATAGGAAAAAAAAAAAACCAAAAAAAAACCCTAAGCTTCTTATGGAACTACAAAAGATCCCAAATAGCTAAAGCCATCCTGACAACAAAGGACCAAAACTAGAAGCATCACATTATCTGATTTTAAATTATATAACAAAGTTATAGTAACCAAAAGAGCATGGTACTTTCATAAAAACAGACATATTGACCAATGGAACACGATAAAGAATTCAATAAATCCATTTACAGCCAGCTCATTTTTGACAATACACCAAGAACATACATTATGGAAGAAGAGTCTGTAATAAATTGTGCTGAGAAAACTGGATATCTATATACAGAAGAAACTAAATTCTCACCTTTTACCATATAAAATAAAACAACTCAAAATGTATTAAAGACTTAAATGTAATACCTGAAACTGTAATACTACTGGAAGAAAACATTGAGAAAAAGTTATCAGATCTGGGTTGGGCAAAGATTTTTGGGGTAAGATCTCAGAATCACAAACAACAAAAGCAAAAGTAGACAAGTGGAATGTTTCTGACAAAAATAAATTATAAATGCTTAAATGACAAATGCCTGAGGTGGTGGTAACCCCAATTATCCTGATTTGATTTTTACACATTGCATTCATATATCAAAACATCACATGTATGTCATAAATCTATACAACTATTATGTATCCATATTACAAACAAAAATTTTTAAAATAAACATATAGTATTACATTACTAATATAGTGGAAACAATCAATGGAGTGAAGACAGGAGCCAACAAAGAATGGGAAAAAATATTTACAAATTATCCATCCAACAAGAGATTAGTAGCCAGAATACATTTAAAAAACTAAAACAATTCAATAGTTAAAAAAAACAACACAAATAATCCGATTTAAAAATTGGCAAAATATGTCAATAGACATTTCTTAAAATAAGACATGCAAATGGCAAAACAGGTATATAAAAAAATTCTTAGCATTACTAATCATCAGGGAAATGCAAATCAAAACTACAGTGATGTATCATCTCACCTCAACAATCACCAAAAAAACACAACAAATGTTGGCAAAGATGAGCTGAGAAAGAAATGTTATTATACTGTTGGTGAACTGTGAATTAGTACAACCATTATAGAACAGTATGGAGGTTTCTGAATAAAGTAAAAATAGAACTACCATATAATTCAACAATCCCACTGCTTGATACATCCACAAGAAAGGAAATTGATATATCAAAGATATACCTGCACTCTGATTACTGAAGCACTTCTCACAATAGCCAAGATATGTAATCAATGTAAGTATCCATCAATAGATGAATGGATAGAGAAAATGTGATATATATGCACAATGGAATTTTATTCAATCATGAAAAAGAATTAAATCCTGTCATTTGCAACAATATGGGTGGAACTAGAGGTCATTATTTAAGAGAAATAAGCCAGGCATAGGAAGACAAATGTCACACGTTCTCACTCATATGTGGGAGCTACAAAAGTGGGTCTCATGGAAGTAGACAATAGAAAGGTGGTTACGAGAGGCTGGGAAAGGAAGAGGGGAGGAGAGAATCAAGAGAAGTTGGTTAATGGGTACAAAAATACAGATAGATAAAGAAATGAGTGCTAGTATTCAATAGTAAGGTAGGGAAATTACAGTTAAGAATAATTTAACTGCATATTTTAAAAGAGCTAGAAGGGAAGAATTGTAATGCTCTCAACACAAAGAAAAGATTAATGAGGTGATGGATATCTCAATTACATTGATTTGATCATCACACATTTTATACATTTATCAAAATATCACATGTATCCCTAAAATATGTACAATGATGATATATCAGTAAAAATACAAAAAAAAAGAGTAAAGAGTACAAAGGTCCCTGCCTGCGTGTACTTTATAGTCTTGACTCTGCTGCCAAGCAGAGAGACGAACAGTTAGAGGTGGCTCCTTGTGTCTTTCTGAGACTCAGAGCATATACAGTTTTTTCTTTGTTTAATTAAGGAATGTGAATTAGATAAGATCCACAGAATTCAATCTACAAATACAAAAAAAAAAAAAAAAGTCCCAAGGTATCTCATTATGTGAAGAGTATCTCATTGCATAAACTGAGCTTTTTCCAAGGAGTTCCCTAGGGAAAATCTTGTTCGCATCACCTCTCAGGACCTCAATCTTTTAGGAATTCCTCATAGAAAATTATTCAGATCAGTATTGGTTCTTGAAAAATAATTGTTTACCCCATCCAAGAATACAGCAAGAGTTTGAAACGAAACTTACTGCAAAGCCCTGTTTTGCTCAGCTGTCAGGAGAGATGATTGAGAATCACCAGGATTCAACACCTAATTCCAGATATACAGCTTAGCTCTCTGGATGTCTATTGTACTTGGTGTGAGAAAAAAACTCATCCTAAGACTCCAGGTAAAAAAGAAGGTGCTAAAGTGACCAAGAAAGAAAGGTTCTGAAAGGAACAAGAACCTCCCAAACTAGAAATCTTGTCTGTCCTAGGAGAAACCCAAATCTTTACTTTTATAACCCACAGTCTGAGAGAAGAGATTTTTCTTTTTCCCCTTCTCTAAAATTCTCAGCCTTAGAAATGTTACTACTAGGCTGTTATTGAGGGGGGACAGTTTAGGTGCTAAGAGTCCAAAAAACCAAAAAGTATTATTGTAGCTTAAACTATCTACCCCTTTTCAACTACTAGGATTTCCTTGTCCTGTAATCATTCAGTCATTTCACCACAGGTGTTCTCTTCCTCTTTTGCTTTTCTCATGATCTCCTCTTGGTGAAACCTCTGGACTCACAAGACACTGCCTAATATGCAAGACAGAGCTTCCTGAAATTGGCCACCCACTGTCTCAGAAATAAGGGGAAACCAAAGCTTGGTGAGTACTATGTTTGGTGTATGTGTGCTATAAGCACCCGTATGGTAGTCTTCAGAGGTATTGATAAACTCTAGGGGTAAGAATGAGAAAAAGAACAGGGTTGCAGATTGAGGGTTTATTCCTATTTCCACTGGAGTAAGAACAACTACCAATCATGCTCTCTCATGTACATACCTCATGTTCCTCGTTGTTACATACAAGATGTCCCCATTCCAAAGAGATCACCTAAGTGGATCAGCATCAACTGTGTCTTCCAAATTTCATACTGTGCTCTGGATAGGATGAATAGTGCCTAGGAACATTTGAGTGCGTGTATGTGACAGTGCCTTGTGCAAGGAGCCCATTCATTCGTGGATGCATTCGTTTATTCATTCACTAATTCAGTCACTCATGGAACATTTCTTGAAAACGTACTACATACCTGGGGATTCAGACATATAGAGTGAGGCAGAGTTACTACCTTTATGAAACTTAGAGTTATGTCAGGGAGACAGTTTCATAAATAATCATGGATAATTTAATAAGTATCTTTTAAAAGTATATAGTTTTATACATATATCAAAACATATCGATTTCTGCATATTAAATATGCACACTTTATTGCATAAAAATTCACCATAATGAAGCAGTAAAAAAGATGTACTTATCAAAAATTATTGGAAATGGGGTCAGTAATGAATTATTTTATATGTCCTTAAGAACATTTGACTTACAGCGGTATTCTTTTTAAAGTTGTTGACAATAACCCTTAATCAGGAACACAGTTTACATTGTAACTCAGTGCACACACACACACACACAAAACTGAAAATAATACTTTCTCATAACTATGCATATATTGTAAGAAACAGTATTTTTCTTCTTCAAATTTTAATAAATATTGCTGTTAACTCACTAAATCTATCTCATTAACCATCAATGTGTTATAAATCAGTTTCAGAAACACTGACTTAAGCAAGAGGTTATGTTGGCTTTTGATGTCAGCATTTATCACCGATTCTCTGGTGCATGTCCTTAGAGTGAAGCTAAAGGGAAAATCTTTCTCATTCAATTTTACTAACCCCTCAAAGTGTTCCCTGCCTCTGCCTTCCTAGTCCCTCAAAGCCAATAGACCCTCCTGTAGGTTGCACCCTCCTGTAGGTTCAGGATGGATCCAATTCAGATCCAATCTTCATGGGAATGCATGATTAGAACCTTCACTGTCACCCAGTGGTCTTGAAGCTGAGTCATATTTAACACCTCATGTGTCAGTGTTCCAGCCACATTTCACATTTCTCCTATACTGCCAGCTAGACACAGAAACTTCTGTGTGAAAACAAACTCTGATTTGTTTGTCATCTTTGATTTTTCCGTTTCAGGAAGGTCCTGCCAGGAGGGCTGAATTTCTACTTTGACACCTTGTGCATTCTAACAGGTAGCTCAGTCCTTTCCAGGGATATCAGATTCCAGCTGTGAGTCCCAGCCATTTTCCCATTACCCTGCTACCTTTCCTAACTCTTTCTATTTACCCATTATTTTGGATTCACCCTTCATTAGCTTAGATTCAATATTTCTATCCAACATAGGGATGGAAAAATTACAAAATCAAATGCATTAGACATTTACAAGAAAATTTTAAATCAAACATCTGTTCTTCCAACAAGATCTTCACTTTCTGTATCTGGTGCTCTATCATAGTCAACATTTGACTGATTGCTCTAACTGTGCTCTATTATGCTGCAGTAGAAAAATCTACTGTATTCCTTGTTTATTGCTGATGTACAGCAAAGTATAGACTTGGAATAGTGTTTCCTGCCTGGCTTCAGAGTACTGGACCAGTGCCTGGTTCCCTATCAATGCACCCATTCAACTGGTTGAATATTCTGCATCAAACCTCAGCATGAATGAGATCAAACACTGTTATGCCACATAAGATATTGCAACTTTGCAGTAGTTGCAGCTGCATTTGGTCTTCACAAAGGGCCCTTCCTACTACAGTGTGTGGTGCTGCCTAGATGTGGCCACTTGTCCACTGTCTTAGATCTATGACAACAAGGTCTCTTCATACCTTGCTCTTATAAACTAGCATCACCATGAAGGATAGTTTTTCTTTCCAATAAAGAATTTAGGAAAGCATCAGGACTAAGGGTCAATAACATGATCAAAAATAACTTCTTGAAATTCTTTTTCTTGCTTAGAAGGATAATAGAGAATTCATTGGAAACAACAGAAAAGTTGATTATTGGTCTCTCCTATTTGATGGAATTAAAGCAAAAATCTACTGTATTTTAAGTAAACTAGAAAATAAAAGACAACTTGAGATTTCTTGAACTCCCAACCTCAGGTGATCTGCCTGCCTTGGCCTCCAAAGTGCTTGGATTATAGGCGTGAGCCACCACGCCCAGCTGAGATTTCTATTAAAGGGAGAAATTTTTATATTTTTACAAGTCGTTATAATATATTTGCATCCTCTTTCTTTAGTTCAAACAACATGTAATTTTCTAAGAAGACATTTTTTGACATTAGCCACACAATTGTTGAACAATGACTCTATGGATGATAATGTTCTGCCAGCAAGGAGCAACAAGAAGGCATATTCCTGAATTTTCCGTACCTGCCAACCACATGACTTTAGTGGAAATACAGGGATAGAAAAATTATAAAATCAAGCATGTCCAATGTTTACAAAAATGTTCTAAATCAGAACATTTGTTCTTCCAATAAGACCTTCACTTTCTGTATTTGGCGCTCCATCATAGTCAATGTTTGTACTAATTATGCTAACTTATAGACAGGAATAAATAATGGGCAAAGAAAACCAAACCTGTCTGACTGCATTCATCTTGCTGGGCTTTTCTTCTGATCATCAAACCCAGATCCTGCTGTTTGTGATATTTCTCATCATCTACTTGTTGACTGTGTTTGGGAATCTGCTCATCATACCCCTAATTCACATTGACTCTCGACTTCACACACCAATGTACTTCTTCCTTAAAAATCTGTCATTTACTGATCTCTGTTTCTCTACAACTATTGTTCCTCAGATGCTATCCCATTTGCTCATCATGAGAAAGACCATTTCTTTTACCAGGTGCTCAATTCAAATGTTTTTCTTCCTAATAGCAGGGTGTACAGAGAGTTCACTTCTAGCAGTGATGTCCTATGACCGCTACGTGGCTGTCTGCAAGCCCCTGCACTATTCCACTCTCATGACCCAGAGAATTTGTGTTCAGCTGGTCATGGGGTGCTGGGCCAGTGGAGCATTTGTGTCTTTAGTAGATACCACATTCACTTTATGTCTCCCATATCAGGGACAGAATATAATTAATCATTATTTTTGTGAGCCTCCTGCCCTCCTAAAGCTGGCTTCAGCAGATACCTACAGCACAGAAATGACCATATTTGCAATGGGTGTTGTAATTCTCCTAGGTCCTGTCTCTCTCATCCTTTTCTCCTACTGGAATATTATCTGCACTGTGATTCAAATACAGTCAGAGGAGGGGAGGCTAAAGGTTTTCTCTACCTGTGGATCCCATTTCATTGTTGTTTTCTTCTTCTATGGGTCAACAATATTTATCTACATGCAGCCTAATTTGAAGCAAATGAATAAAGGGGATAAGGTGGTCTCAGTGTTCTACTCAGTCATAACATCAGTGATGAACCCTTTCATTTATAGCCTAAGGAACAAGAATGTGAAGGAAGCATTTAGGAAAGTATTTGGAAAATAGTGTCTCTGAAGCAGCAGTCTATATTGGTATGTAATCACAGGGCAGAGGCATTCTAAAGTGGTTCAACATCTTAAGCAGCTTTTTTCCCTGAAATATCTCTAGTCTGAGACATCAGCAAAAGTCACACAGGTGCCCTTGCATCCCTAGAAATGTTTTCAGATTTGTCTAATGCAGTCTTGCTCATGCTTATTTACTGTGGCCGCAACTCACTTACCTCATAACAGCTTTTTTGGCTAGTATACAAAAAGAATATTTTTAACAGTGAATACAATCTTTTACACATGGTGCCTTACAGTGCACCAATCCATGTTCATCTAGGGATGTCCCCTTCTGTCTCTAAACTCCACAGCTACTTGCTAGACTCATAGCATGCCAACATGATCTATAGCTGTCCACTGCTTTTTGTGAAGTAGTCCACTGCTTTCCTGGAAGTAGTTTAAATTTGGAGTTCACCTCTCACTTCATGATCTCCTCTTAATGTATCTACAATAAAACAATAATGGGTGAAGGATAACATGAGCCATAGAAAATGGGTTGGCCTTGATATGAGCCAAATTTGCTACTTTGACTTCCAGATGCTATAGCTTCAATGCCCACGGCCTGTCCTTACTTTCCAGTATTGTTTATTCTGTGTGATGGTGTCCTTGCTGAATTGAATGTATTGTATATAGAACAACTCTGCATGGGAAATAAATGTGTGCAATAATCACTTCACTATGTACATATGAGGCATACTGTTTTCAGATTATGTGGACTAACATGTTAATACAAAAAGAAGCAGATCTTTGAAGAAATTGCCATTCTGTTTTCATCAGACACTGAACTATCTCTAAATGTTGGATAATAAAAGAAAGTTGGACTTAAGAACTTCAAAAATGCAAGGTGATGCGATTTGGATTTGTGTCCCCACCCAAATCTCACATCAAATTGTAATCCTCAGTGTTGAAGGAGGGGCCTGGTGGGAGATGATTGGATCATGGGGATGCTTTCGTATGGTTTAGCACCATCCCCCTAGTGCTGTCTAATGACAGAACTCTCAAGAGATCTGCTTGTTTAAACGTGTGTAGCACCTCCCTGCCCCCTGCCTCCCGCTCCCACCATGTAAGATGTGCTCACTTCCCCTTCTCCTTCTACCATGATTGTACGTTTGGGTGATGCCTCCCCAGAAGAAGAAACCTGCACAGCCTGCAGAACCGTACACCAATTAAACCTCTTTTCCTTATACCGAATACCCAGTTTCAGGTATTTCTTTAAAGCAGTGCATGAATGGACTAACACACAAAGCTAATAATGCAAAGGCTAATAATGTACCTAAAATATGTGAATTAAAACATATTATAAATTGATATTTCTAAAGTATTAAGCAGAATTTTAGGATAATATATGGTTTTCTTTAGATATATATAGAAATATATGTATATATATAGCCTGTAATATCAAATATGGCATATGAAAAATCAAAGCTGAGTATTATTTTATTGCAATATAAAAACAGATAATAAAGCCTATTGGAATCATTTTATTTCAGTGCTTATCTATCAAAGACCTTTCTTGATTAGTCATTTAAGTATCTAAACCTACCACACTGGTAACTTGCCTACTGCTAGAAGCAATTTTGTACCCTACAGCGTTCAATATGTTGCCCTCTGTGCTTTCAAAGGGAATAAGGACTATCCAAAGATTAGGTTTTAATGAATATTAGGACAGAAAAAGTCAGTCTATATGTCTGTTTTCGCAAATATAATGGTCAGTCCAAGATTCTGGAGTCATCTGCATATTGTCCCATGAAAGGTGAGTTGGTGGGTAGATAGTGTCAAATAGTGGCATGCTGGTTTTTAAAACAATGGCTACTACCTATTAGAAAGGACTGAGACTGTGAAACAGTTTTGAGATGAAGATGACTCTACAAAAGAGTCTTAACATGGGGCATGCCAAAGAGAATTATCATGCACACATAACTTACAAAACTGCTTACAGAAGAAATGCTATATATTGATTTAGTCAGATTACAACATTTCTAACCTAAAGCTCTGGTCAATTGTCAGTATAACCAATACCAGCACGTTTGGTCTTATCAATCTTCAGATTTGTTGAGTGGTAAAGTTGAAAATTCAAAAGGTAGGCAATGTTTGTTCCACAGATGGCAGGTTGTGTGAAAGGTATCATGTGCATCACAGATGATGGAAGGACTGTAGTGGTCTGCAAAGTCCATCTCAAGGGGCAATCACACCCCTTGGAGATGGAAGAAAAATTGTGTCCAACTGTTCAAAAACTGCGACTAGCATGCTATTGCAGTTTTATAAATAGAAAGATCACTAGGTTTTCAGCCTAAGGAGGTATTAAAACAAAATCTTCGAAAATCATAACAAAGGTATAATATTCCCTTGAAATTCATATTGCACATTTCTACTTGTATTGTAAAAATCAATACTATAAATAAGTGCTACTCAAAGTGGGATCCATGAGCTAGTACCTTTCTATGAACTACAAGTAATGTATATGCTTTACAAAAGTATCAGTCTAGCTGGGCGCAATGGCTCATGCCTGTAATCCCAGCACTTTGGGAGGCCAAGGAGGGCAGATCACAAGGTCAGGAGTTCGAGATCAGCCTGGCCAACGTGGTGAAACCCTGTCTC
>CAUYLG010065481.1:0-46237 GCA_963573385.1 Cacajao melanocephalus | reverse complement strand
CCCCTTTTTATTTCCCAGGTGTTCTCTCCCAGGGAGTTAGGGCTTTATTTATGAGTTTCTGTTGTGTGGCTGCCTTTTTTTCAGGGCTGCCCTGCCCAGCAAGGAGGCAGCCTAGTCACTGTCTGCCTGCAGAGGCTTTGCTGAGCTGCTATGGGCTCTGCCCAGCTGCCATGTGAACTTCCCTGCAGTCCTGTTTATATGGGTTTAGTTAGAACTGCCTCAGCAATGCTGGCCCACCTCTGTAATGGTGGACTCTCTCTGTAATGGCGGGTTTCCTTGGCAATGGCAAGCTGCCTCAGCAATGGCGGACTACCTCCGTAGTGGTGGAGTGCCTTCATAATGGCAGACGCCCCTCCCCAACAAAACTGGACCATCCAGGGTTCAGCTGTGCTTGCTATGAAGCTCTCAACCCAGAGCGTTTCCAATTGCTGTTTTTTTTTTTTTTGTGGGGGGGTGGGACCAGTTGAGCCTGATCACCTGGCTCCCTGCCTCAGAACCTTTTTTGTTTAGTTGAATGACCGACTCTCTCCCAGGTGTTCCAGTTGCCTGATGGAAAGGCGCCGGGATCTGTGTGATTTCCCGTGCTGCGACCCACTGTGCCGGCTGAAACAGCGGCACTGCTATTCATGGTGTTTTTTTGCCCGGGAATCTCCTGGCCTGGCTCCCTGTTTCAGACCCCTTTTTAATCAGATGAATGGACGATTCTGCCTTTCTGAAGCTCCACTCGCCAGCTAAAAGGGGACTCAGACTAGTGTATTTTGTATGGAGAACAGCCGCGCTGGCCAAAAGAGCCACGCTGGTGACCCGTGGGGCTCCTCCGCCTGGGAATCTCCTGGTCTGTGGTCAATAAAAATCCGTCTGGAAATACGGCGTCCACTCACCCTCTGCACTCTCACTGGGAGCTGCAAGCCTGAGCTGCTCCTAATTGGCCATCTTGGATCTTCTCCCCCCCCCCCCCTTTTTTTTTTAAGATGGAGTCTCGCTGTCTCCCAGGCTGGAGTGCAATGGCCTGATCTTAGCTCACTGCAATCTCTGCCTCCCAGGTTCAAGCAATTCTGCCTCAGCCTTACAAGTAGCTGGGACTACAGGCATGTGCCACCATGCCAGCTAATTTTTGTATTTTTAGTAGAGACGGGGTTTTACCATGTTGGCCAGGCTGTCTCCAACTTCTGACTTCAAGTCATCTGCCCACCTTGGCCTCCCAAAGTTGTGGGATTACAGGCATGAGCCACCATGCCTGGCTGCAAACCCTTTTTTTATAGCTGGAAAATTATATATTACATGACACTTGATGGAAGACTGCCACTTTCCACCCCTGGCAACTGGAGTATAGACCATGATGTAGGCCGGGTGTACCATGTATCTACTGGGACATAACAAATGTTCTGAATACTTATTGGCTTGAAACAACAATATTTATTTGCTCACATAACTTCATAATCTGGTGCCTTTCAGTATGAAAAACTATTATTGTCACTATTACCTCCTGTCTCTTTTCTTTTTCTGAAATGCCTATTTGTTGAGAGCTAGATCTCCTGGATTCCCAAGTCTTCTGTTTCTCCACTTCTATTTTCTAAAATATTTCTTTTACTCCTTCTAGCAGATACTCTGGGTATTAGAACTGATATTCTAATTTTTGTTTATCTTTGTAATTTTTGCTTTATTTGATTTAATTTTTCCGAGAGCCCTTTTTTCCCTTTCTTTCACAATATCCTGCTTTCATTTGTTTTTGGATGTAATATCTGATCTTCTGTTACTTTTCTAAGGTATTAATTGTAGCATGTTTATAATTTCTTCTCATCTTTGCTTTACCTTTATTTTTTTCAAGTTGCTTTTTTTTCTTTTGAGACAGGGTCTCACTCTGAGTATTTGCGCAAGGCTTTCTGAAAGGTTGGCTTTGCTCTAGGCTGGCAGGGTATGTGGGTTTTTCACTGGAGACTTCCATAGGAAGAGTTGTAACCATTTTCTCCAAGGTGGCTAAGTTTATTCAGAAAAGCACCCTCCAACCATCTGTCTTGGTCATGTCCTTCTGAGTGTTTGGATGGGTATAAGTTTGTTCTGTAGCTGGACAGCAAAAGGGAGGTGAAATGGCCCACCATTCATATTGTTCATTATCACATGGTACTCTTGCTGCATTTTTGCTTATCTGTATATGTGGTGTCCCAGAGTTGGGAACGTCTTCGGTTCAAATTCTATACATCTCCCTTTTCCTGTGGTTCAGGGCTAGCGGACAAACCTTTTTTGGAGATGGAGTCTTGCCCTGTTACTGAGGCTCAAGTGCAATGGCATGATCTTGGTTTATTGCAACCTCCATCTCCCGAGTTCAGGCAATTCTGTTGCCTCAGCCTCCTGAGTAGCTGGGACTATAGATTCCTGTCACCGTGCTTGGCTAATTTTTTTTTTTTTTTTTTTTTTTAGTATATATGGAGTTTCACCGTGTTGACCAGGCTGGTCTTGAACTCTTGCCCTTGTGATCCACCTGCCTTGGCCTCCCAAAGTGCTGGGATTATAGGCATGAGCCACCACGCCTGGTCTGGAAGCTTTTTACGCAGTCTTTAAACAATCTATCCTCAGCTCTGCTCCTTCCCTTTTGTCTTTTGCAGCACCTGGTTTCCTCAGTTCCGTGGCATCTCTTGAGCTCCTCAGAGTGAACCAGGCTACCTGTTATTAATACTCTCTTCTGCTAACACTTAGATTTGATCATCCTGTGGTCAAATATAACATATTCTCTTGTCAAAAATGACGTATGTTTGCCAGTCCTCTCTGAGTTGTCTTTATATGCTATAGTTCAGCACTACAATGTTTCTAGATTTATTGAAGACAGTCATATTTTTGTTTCCTATTATTATTTGGGGTTAATTTTTGAGAAGAAAAGAGATGAAATATCTTTATATTAGAAGCAGTTTTATCAATTGTATTTTACTGCTTATAGGATAAATCCTTGGGGATAGTATATGGGCCCTTGATGATCTGACACTCTCCCACCTGCCCAGCCTTCAGAGGTTGTGTATTTTTATAGGCAACTTAGTCATATGTAACCTGAGTTCCAGATTTACTGTTAGCATTTGTCTGAAAAAGTCATGTTCATTCTTAGCTTGTTATTTTATTCTTCTACCTCTTTATTAGTCCATCTGTCTAAAAATGCCTATGAGACCAACTCATATGTTATCTCCTTACTGAGCAGCAATAGGTACTCTCTCTTCTATGTGCTCACAGAAGACAACCAGTTTAACAACTTAACAATTTTGAAATGATTTGTTTCTTTGCATGTTTCCCCAAATAGGCTGTGATATCCTCTAGGGCAGGGGTGCAATTATTTTTTATATCCCAATACCTGGCATATGGTTTAATGTTTGTTAAATAAATGAATAAATTAATTAAAACTTTTAAAGTTTATCCTGATCATCCCCCTTTAGAAATAAAGTTCTGCAATGGTATGGAGTGTGATAATCATCTATCAAGGTAACAATGATTATTAGGTATTTCTGTAGCATTATGGAATTTGAGAATCAGCTCAACGATAAAAGCACCTAAAGCTACAATAGATTACTATGTGACAGGCACTGGACTAAGTAGTTTGCATACATTGTTTCTTGCATTATTTAAGTTAGAACTGGTTTGGGCTAATTTTCAACTACTTACATATGTTTTAATTTGTGAGTAAAAACTTAAGCAAGGCTGTTTAATTCTACTGTGGTATGATAACATGAATTTTTAGAAGAAGTACAGTTATCAAATCTTGGAATTACAGATCCTTATTCTCTAATTTCGTATAAACTTATTGATCATTGGTTTTAATTGACTGAAAGCTCGCAAAGGCACATATTAAAACATTAAATATCCACCACCTATTACAGTGCCTATTCCTGTATTTCCAGTACCTATTATAGCACCTAGCACATAGTAGGGGCTCAATAAGTATCGATTGAATGAATGAATGAATGAATGAGATGAAATGTAGCTTCTGTGTAGCTTAGAGTGCAGGGTTCAAAACATGCTATATAATTATAGGGCTAAAGTGGTTGGTGAAAGCCCATGAAAGACACTGGACCTGAAATAATGTTTAAAGACCTCGACATTGGAGAGGTGAAGGAAGAGAAGAAAGACTTATCCTCAGGCCCCTGAAAGCTGATCTAATCTAATCTGTATACAGACCACTCATCCCCAAATATCTCATTTGCCGATATGACAGAAGGCTTAATTTCCTATCTACATCAATTCTTTCACTTAAGGAATTGTGTCTTTAAATTCCAAATAAATTCTTTTGAGAGTGTGACTAATTTGCACATTAAAAGTTATTGCCTCATTAGCACAGATGGTACCTTCTAACCTAAGCAGGCAGCTTCAAACTGGTCTGCAGTACTCTGAGTTGAGATGGGAAAGGTGAAAATTTCTGGGAAGAGTCAGAGCTGGGGAGGCCTTGGTAGAGCTTTCCTGATGAGCCTTCGCTTTAGTGAACACAGTGGGGCTTTCAGGAAGGTCCAGGAAAGTAGAGGAGATTTGGAATAGCAAAGATTTGTACTTGCCTGCAAATAACTGTTTTGCTTATCCATATTTTCTTTTAAGAAAACATACTAGCTATTTATTCCTTTAATAGAAGTGCAGATGATGGACTTTTGGGGATTATTTTAGAAATGAAAAATTTTAAGGGGTCATTTATTTCTGATAATGAATGGACAGTTCTCACATTTCTGGAAATATATTTCCTTTAGAAAGATACTTATTGCTAGGCAATAAAATAAAACAAACATCTCAAGCTGATTAGCATGGAAATATCTTAAATAGAACTTTTCCTTTAAAATGTAGCTGATGGAATAGATTCCATGATAAATTCGTCTGTTTCCCCAAGTGTTTAGTCCAGCACATGGCATATAAGCCCTCAAAAATATTTATAAAAGTGGAAAAAGAATTGTATCCATGGTGAGAGTCTGTAGAATCATGAATATCTCATTTCGAAAATTTGAATAATTGGCTGTGTTTGTGAGTGACATGGTTTCCTAAAGCATGTTTTGAGTTTGCTCCATGTGGAAGCATACAGAAAAGACTGCAGAGGCACCTGGCAGAAATAGGAGACACCGGAAATCTGATGGAAAACTTTAGGGAAATCTAAAACAGGAAATTTATCGATGAGGTAATAATTCCAATAAGCAAACAAGCAAAGTACAAAGCCCATATATATTTAGGGAATGGTGTAGTTTTAAAGGTTAGCTTAATCTCCCATCAGTCTAAGGTTTTCCTTCTTGGTGGCTTGCCTTTCCATGGTATCAATAACTTTTAACATACGAAGTTAGAAATGACAACCCACATCATTTGAGTAATTCACTGAGCATAATTATTATATAGGCTGCCATTATTAGTTTTTAAAATTGTGTGAAAGCGTGGTAACCCATCACTGTTCCAGGAACAACAGGATCATCTGCTGTTTCCATGAAATGTGCCTGCCTCTGACCATCAGCCTGGGGAGGAACAGCACTGCACTTGACTTTCTGAGCTATGTGAGGGTAGAATGGTAGGTGAAGAGCCTAGCAACAGGCACCCTTTTCTAAGTTATTTCTTTCAATTTATTAGATTTTATTTAACTTCTAGAAGCAGGTATGTTGTATCTAGAGAGACAGAAAGAGTATATACCATTGCAGATCTGAAAATGAGTAGTTTTGAGGAAATAAAAGAAAAAAAATAATGAAGAAAGCATCAAGCTTTTGAAAAAACGGGGAGGCAGACACCGTCATAAAGATTTGAAATGCTGCAGCAGTTTTTTTTAATAGCTCTCTTCATTCTGAAAGGTCACGGCAATAAGGGAGATGAAGGGTTATCCTTTATGATCTCTAGTAATTTAAGACACTGTAAACAAATAAATCCTGGGGATGAGAAATGTTTATTAGCCTTAGGAGACTTAGCAATCATTTGGTTAATATGTTGATACACCAGGTGGTTGAAATTAGAAGACAAAGATCAGTCCTCAGGAAGCATTGATATCTTCTCAGAACACTAAGCATATCATACTTATTATAATGGTATGCGACATCTTTTAAGAATAAGAGGTACTGTCTTTGAAATATAGATGCTTACCCAACATGGAAAGTGAGAATGAAGATGATACCTGCAAACAGAAGCAGGAATTTCAGGAGACTAGAGAAGAAGATGGCAATATAAAAAGAGATATAGACACATGGAAATTCTTACTATGCCTGCCCATTTCATGCATACTTTTGACTTGAGCTATAATCGTTGATTCTAGAAGAGACATTTTCCTTGAATGACTGAAAGAAAACACTCTCTTTGTCCTTTTTCTTTTCTTTCTTTTTTTTTTTTTTTTTTGAGACAGAGTCTAGCTCTGTTGCCCAGGCTGGAGTGCAGTGGCACAATTTCAGCTCTCTGCAACCTCCACCCCCTAGTTTCCAGCGACTTTCCTGCCTCAACCTCCCAAGTAGCTGGGACTACAGGCATGCACCACCACACCCAGCTAATTTTTGTATTTTTTGGTAGAGACGGGATCCCACTATATTGGCCAGGCTAGTTTCGAACTCCTAACCTCGTAATCCACCCACCTCGGCCTCCCAAAGTGCTGGGATTACAAGCGTGAGCCACCGCACCAGGCCTTGTTCTTAAGTGAAATTGTTATATACATAGAAGTTCTGCTTCCTTTGTGATCTGCCTTGGAGATGTACTCCTTGGCCTCTGTGGGAATTTTTTTTTTTTTTTTGAGCACAATTTCGCTCTTTTTGCCCAGGCTGGAGGGCGATGGCATGATCTCGGCTCACCTAAACCTCTGCCTCCTGGGTTCAAATGATTCTCCTGCCTCAGCCTCCCGAGTAGCTGGGATTACAGGCATGTGCCACCACACCCAGCTATTTTTGTATTTTTAGTAGAGATGGGGTTTCTCTATGTTGGTCAGGCTGGTCTCGAACTCCCGACCTGAGGTGATGCACCTGCCTCAGCCTCCCAATGTGCTGGGATTACAGGCATGAGCCACCATGCCCGGCTGTCTTTGGGAACTCTTAATAGACGTTGGAGAAACTCTTAGCATGCTAATATTCAATGAGAAACATTTTCCCCTTCAATCCAAAAGAAAAAAAAAAGCAGCAACAAGTGATTTTTGATTAGAGAAGAACCCAGAGAGAGCAACAGGGTCATAACCATGCTGAAATTGGGAATCAAGATGGGGCAAGGCTCAATCCAGACCATCCAAAGATTCTGATGTTCCAAATTGCACCAACACATTGAAATCCCCACACATGCCAAGGTTCTGACTTTTGTGTATCCACTGTATATGGGTCTTCTAGAGGGTTGTGTCAAGTAGAAGTGTCCAAATTTAAGGACTGTTTTAAGAAAGAAAAGAAACAAAAATATTGTTCTTACTACTCAATTCTAGAGGGAAGTTATAATAGACTTATTTTGAATAAACCAATAATAGATGATGTCTGGGGCAACTATTGGAATTTTTAATTCTTAGTAAAGCAGACCTCTAGTTCTTGGTTAAAAAATGTAATACAAAAACATTTAATTTCACATACTTTTAAAAACTTTTAATTTTGGGGGTACATGTGCAGGTTTGTTATATAGGTAAACGTGTCACAGGGATTTGTTGTAAAGATTATTTCATCACATAGGCATTAAGCCTAGTACCCATTAGTAATTTTTACTGATCCTCTCCCTCCTCTCACCATCCACTCTCTGACAGGCTCCAGGGTATGGTATTCTCTTCTGTGTATCCACGTGATCTCATCATTTGGCTCCCATTTATAAGTGAGAACGTACAGTATTTGGTTTTCTGTTCCTGCATTAGTTTGCTAAGGATAATGGCCTCCAGCTCCCTCCATGTTCTTGTAAAGGACATCATCTTGGTCCTTTTTATGGCTGCCTAATATTCCATGGTGTCTATGTACCACATTTTCTTTATGCAGTCCACTAATGATGGGCATTTAAGTTGATTCCACGTCTTTGTTATTGTGAATAGTGCTGCAACAAACACACGTGTGCATGTGTCTTTATGGTAGAATTATTTGTTTTCCTTTGGGTATATACCCAGTAATAGGATTGCTGAGTTGAATGATATTTCTGTTTAAAGATATTTGAGGAATCACCACACTGTTTTCTGCAATGGTTAAACTAATTGAACTCCCGCTAGCAGCGTATGTGTTTCATTTTCTTCACAACCTCCCTAGCATCTTTTACTTTTTGACTTTTTAGTAATAGCCATTCTGACTGATGTGAGATGGCATCTCATTATGGTTTTGCTTTGCATTTCTCTAATGATCAGTGATGTGGAGCTTTTTTCACATGTTTGTTGGCTGCATGTATATCTCCTTTTGTGAAGTGTCTGCTCATGTCCTTTGCCCACATTTTTAATGGGGTTGTTTTTCTTGTAAATTTGTTTAAGCTCCTTATAGATGCTGGATAATAGACCTTTGTTGGATGCATAGTTTGAAAAAATTGTCTCCCATTCTGTAGGTCGTGTTTACTGTTGATAATTTTTTGGTTTTTGCTGTGCAGAGCTCTTTAGTTTGATTAGATCCCATTTGTCATTTTTTTGCTTTTGTTGCAATTGCTTTTGGTATCTTTGTCATGAAGTCTTTGCCCATTCCTATGTCCAGAATGATATTGCTTCAGTTGTCTTTAAGGTTTATTATAGTTTGGGTTTTACATTTAAGCATTTAATCCATCTTGAGTTAATTTTTATGTATAGTGTAAGAAAGAGGTCCAATTTTTCTGTTGCTTTTGGGTGGATATTTTTGGATGGAGAGTTCTGTAGATATCTGTCAGGTCCATTTGATCCCCTGCTGAGTTGAGGTCCTAAATACCTTTGTTAATTTTCTGTCTCAGTGATCTGTCTAATATTTTTGGTGTGTTATTAAAGTTTCTCACTGTCATTTTGTGGGAATGTAAATGTCTTTGAAGGTCTCTAAGAACTTCCTTTATCAATCTAGGTCCTCTTATGTTGGGTTCATCTAAACTTAGGATAGTGATGTTTTCTTGTTGAATTGAACCCTTTACCATTATGTAATGCCCTTCCTTGTCTGTTTTGATCTTCATTGGTTTAAAGTCTGTGTTGTCTGAAATTAGGATTGCAACCCATTTTTTTTTTCTGAAATTAGGATTGCAACCCTTTTTTTTTTCTGTTTTCCATTTGCTTGATAGATTTTTTTCATGCCTTTATTTTGAGCCTTTTTGTGTCACTGCATGTGAGATGGATCTCTTGAAGACAGCATACCAATGGATGTTGGTGTTTTATCCAGCTTGCCACTCTGTGCCTGTTAATCGGGGCATTTAACCTATTTACATTCAATGTTAGTGTTGGCATACGGATTTGATTCTGTCACCATGATGCTAGCTGGTTATTATGCAGAGTTGTTTGTGTGGTTGCTTTATAGTGTCACTGGCCTGTATACTTAAGTGTGCTTTTGTAGTGGCTGGTAATGGCATTTCTTTTCCATATGTAGTACTTTCTTCAGGAACTCTTACAAGGCAGGTCTGGTGGTAATAAATTCCCTCAGCATTTGCTTGCCTGAAAAGGATCTTATTTCTCCTTTGCTTATGAAGTTTAATTTGGCTAAATATGAAATTCTGGATTGGAATTTCTTTTTTTTTTTTTTTAAGAATGTTAAATATTGGTCTGCAATCTCTTCTAGTATGTAGGGTTTCTGATGAGAAGTCTGTTATTAGTCTCCTGGGCTTCCCTTTGTAGGTGATCTGACCTTTCTGTCTAGCTGCCTTTAAGATTTTTTCTTTTATTTCAATTTTGGAGAATCTGATGATTATGTGTCTTGGGGATGATCTTGTGAAGCAACTTACTGTGGTTCTCTGCATGTCCTAAATTTGGATCTTCTTGCAAACCATCTTATTGTGGTTCTCTGCATGTCCTGAATTTGGATGTTGGCTTCTCTAGCTAGGTTGGGGAAGTTCTCATTAATGATATCCTGAAATATGTTTTCCAAGTTGCTGACACTCTCTTCATCTCTTTCAGGGACACTAATGAGTTGTAGATTTGGTCTCTTTACATAATCCTATATTTCTCAGAGGTTTGTTTATTCCTTTTCATTCTTTTTCTTTGTTCTTGTCAATATTATTTCAGAAAGCCAGTTTTTCAACTCTGAGATTATTTTCTCTGCTTGGTCTATTCTGCTATGAATAATTGCATTACGAAATTCTTGTAGTGTATTTTCCAACTTTATCAGGTCAGTTATATTTTTTTCTATACTGGCTATTTTGTCAGTTCCTGAATCATTTTATTGTGATTCTTAGCTTCTTTGGATTGAGTTTCAACATACTCCTTCATGTCAATAATCTTTGTTTCCATCTGAATTCTATTTCTGTTATTTTGGCTGTTTCAACTTGGTTCAGAATGCTTGCTGGAGAGGTGGCACTTGAAGGCAAGAAGGCACTCTGGGTTTTTCAGTTGTCTGAGTTTTGCATTGCTTTCCCCCCCCCCATCTTTATGGGCTAATGTTTCTTTAATCTTTGATGTTGCTGACCTTTGCATGGGTTCTTTTCTCTTTTTTCCTATTTGGTGATATTGAGAGTTTGATTGTGGTATAAGGTGGATTCCACCAACTAGCTTCATTTCCAGAAGATTTTTAGATTGCCAATGTTCAGTTCACAACTCCTGGACTGACTGTTCTAACTATGGAGAACTTGTAACAGGCTCTGACTTTGTCCTCTGGCTCCCTGAGGTTAGAAATACACTGCTCTGTTGGCACCAAGGTGCTCCCAGACTGTCTGGTCACTATACTCTGATGGGTAGTGTCAGCCAAAGTATTTCATAATGCAGTAGCAGCAGGTCTGTCCTGGTTCACAAGTGCCAATAGCAGTGGCAGTGGCAGCACAGTGGGGTGCATGCTCGTTGGCTAGGGCAAAATGCTAGTGGGTGCTGGGGTGTCTACGCATGTGCTAGTGTTTACCAAAGGGAATACAGCCTGGTGAGGAAGCAGGGTGGGCTCAGGGCACCTGTTGGGAATTGTGCACCCAGGCTTGCTGGTGGTGGTATTGGTACAAGGTTGGGGAGCTGGTGGGTTCAGGTCTGTGTGCGCTCTCTGTGCCCCGCAGTTGGGGTGATTGCTTAGGGTAGGGGAGGGTCTGGTATTCTCTGTGCCTAATTTCACTCCCATGGCAGTGTTTGTGCAAAGGTGGCTGCTGCTGGGGCAAGACTGGCTGGCTCTGTACCCAGGACTCCAACTGCAGTGGCAGTTGGCATGGGGAAGGGGACAGATGGCACTCCTGCTGCAGTGCAGGCATGGTAAAGTGTACTTAAACTTGCCTACTGGAGGGGCAAGGAAGATGAAAGCAGCTGGTGCACATGGAGTCTGGCAAAGGGATGTGGGGATGTTGCTGTGGCCTGAGGGAAGTTGCCATGTGGGGAGGGAGCAGGAAGGCTCTGTGTGGCTGTGGGGGCTGCCCCACTGGAACTCTCCACCAGTTAGGCATGGTCTGCCAGCACAGGAGCCAGGATGCAGGTCCCCAGGGTACGAGGCTGTCCTGCAGGCAGGCATGGCCAGGCTAGGGCCCTAGAAAAGGCCATCAGACCAAGGGATGCTCAAGTCCGACCAGCCCTGTCTGATGGGCAAGACCGCCCTGCAGAGTTTATGTCTGACAGTTCCCCTAGGGCTGAAGTCTCCTATGGATGCAAGTTGAGCCTAGGGAGATGGCTGTCCTTAGTTATGCTTTACTATAGATGCTCCAACACCAAACCCTCTGGGTTCCACATCAGCTGGCTTTCTGCCCCTATCACTTCTCTAAGCAGCTCTGCCTGCCAAGTCAAGTGTCTGTAGTGATCGAGGGGTCTCTTCCTGCTATAGTTCCAGAGGCCTGTGGCAAGAGCGGGTTGTTCCTTGCTAGTTCAACTCACCACTTCCCCCGGAGTCTTTGAGGACTAAGAATGAGTCCTAGTGTGTAGTAGCCCTGTGCAGGATTCCCAGATTCTTCCCCCTTCTCCTCAGCTTCTGTGTGTTCACTCTGTGCACTCTCCGTGCCTTCCCTCTGAAGATCTATTAGGAGTGTGCTAGTCCTCTTGGTACCATGGTGGCAGCTGTTCCATCTGGCTGCATTTAGTTGGCCATCCTACTGTCTCTCATGTCTTCTAATTGCTCAGAGAATTGTTATGCATCCCTAGTTCTCTCCAAAAAATACCTGCTTGAAAAGATATAAGTGCCACGAAGTGAGCTACTGAGCAAGCCCGCTGCCTCTCTTCTCAGCAATGCACTTACACCAGCCTGAGAAAAGTTCCTCTATCCTTAATTGCAGAATGAAGTGCTCAAAGGTATTGTTTTCCATCTGCATATCCAGACCTTAAATCTTAAAAATATTGGATTCAGAAAACCAACAATGGCATTTCTGTATTTGTGACCCTTAGAAATGTGATTTCAGTGGCAATCAATGAGGGGAAAATGAGGAAAGAGAGAACCTACTGGCTTTTGAACACAAAATAATTTTGTTTAGACTTGAATAATTTGATTATTTAATTCAGTACTTCAACTTTTTACCAATGAAACAAAAATGGTTGTAGGTTAATGGTTCCTGAACTGTGGAGGCCATCAGAACTACCTGGAGAGCTTGTTAAAACACAGACTGATAAGTCTCACTCCTTAGTTTCTAACTCAGACAGTTTGAGGAGGCCCAAGAATGTGCATTTCTACCAGGTTCCCAGGCCATGCTGATGCTGGTAATATGGAGAGCACACTTTGAGAACCACTGGGATAGATGATGTTTATAGTTTCCTTCACACTTGCACACTATGAGCATAACAAGGCAAAATAAGTTCTGTAGTTTTCCTGCTAAAGAAGAAATTTTGCAAAAGCCATTTATCTACTTGGAGGATATTTATGTGCAGAGCATTTCTGAGTAGTGTTTAAGGCTGTCGTCTAATGGCAGCTATTGTGTCTGTTTATATATGTCAGAGATGCATAAATTTGGATTGAACTTTAGAAGGTTTGTCTATGTGCAAGTCATTTAGAAGAAATATTCACCTGAATGGAATTGTGGGGAAGTAATCCTTAGGATTTAATCCCCTATTAAAGTAGCAAATATTTTTTTTGCAAGATAACATAGTATTATTGCTAATAATAATAGTTTATATATATCTGAATATAAATATTTAATCTGAATATCTAACAAGCTTTATGAAAATGAACTCAGTATTTTACACAATATTTCTAAGAGATTGGTTAGGTAGCAAATCATATGATGCACATTTTTCTCATGGAAATACTCAGAATACTGAAAGACTTGTTTTAGATAAGACTGTAATCAAAGGTATAAGTGTGGTCTTATCTTGCTGCCTGCCACTTCCTGTGGGTCTTTCCAATTTATCAAAGAAATATGTGGCTTGGATGGCCCCTGTTTGGGAAACTTTTATTTTTTCACTTTTATAATGCAATATTCATGCAATCATTTCTATTATATATAAACTATAAATTATGATTTTTATTTTTTAACTTATCTGGGAGCTTCTAATGTAGCTTTGAGACTTGGACTCAAGACAGACCTAGGGTCTAGTCCCAGTTTCTTCCTAACTGTTAGTTATGGTGCTTTTTCTGTGCATCTATTTGTTACCTGGGAAACAAGACTTGTGATAATCTACCTCTGTGACAATTGAATGAGATAGTGCTGATTATATCTGGCACATAAAATGAGTTTGTCGCATATTAGCTATGATAATGTTCTCTTTCCTGTTAAGGAACTTTACATATTCTTTTTCTTTTAAAAGACATATTAAGTCATCATTTTAATGCTTATGTAAGAAAAAAATACAAAATTATCAAATACAATTTCTTCCTTAACTCTGTATCAAAATTTGGAGTATAGGTCAGGTCCAATCTCCAGTTAGAAATAATCAGACATATTTCATCATGGCATCAAACATTCCATCTATTCTCCCTGCCTTCCTTTATCCACACTCATTTGGATAAAGGAAGGCAGGGAGAAAGTTAATAAAAATCTCTATTTTCTTCCATTTGCTATGTCCTAAAAACATAGACCTTAAGGAACTCACTTTTCTAGCAGGGAGAGGTAAGTAGAAAAACAAGTAATTTGTAGTAGTCCATTTTCACACTGCTATAAAAATACTACCTGAGACTGGGTAATTAATTTATAAACAAAAGAGGTTTAATTGACTCACAATTCCACAAGGCTATGGAGGCCTCAGGAAACATTATCATGGTGAACAGCAAAGGGGAAGCAGGCACCTCTTACATGGTGGCAGGGGTGAGAGAAGTGCAGGGGAGACCACCAGTTAACACCATCAGATCCCCTGAAAACTCCCTCACTATCATGAGAACAGCATGGAGGAAACTGCCCTCATGATCCCGTCACTTCCTACCAGGCCCCTCCCTCAACACATGGGGATTATAGTTCAAGATGAGATTTGGGTGGGGACACAGAGCCAAACCGTATCGTAATTAAAACATTGTCTCCTAAGTACTATGACAGAACAACATTCTGGGACTCCAGAAGAGGGAATAACACATTCTGCCTGAGGATCAGGAAATGCTTCAGGGGAAAGATGGCATTCTCATAAAGTTTTAGAAGGTGTTTAGAAGGTGAACAAAGTAAGGCTAGAGAAAGAATGATTTATGAAGTAAATGTTTTACAAGATATTGAAAATGTGAGAGAGTTTGTAGTGTTAAAAAACTGCAAATCAGTGTGTGGATAGGGAAGGTGGTTGGAGGGGAAGGAGGACAGAGGTAAGATGACACTAGACACTCAAAGACCAAAATATGAAGGGCGACATATACCTGTTATGCAGAAAAATTCAGACCTGCTCTTGAGGGTGGTATTGAAGGGGAAGATATTGAAGAGTTTTAAGAAAGATACTGATATGATTTGATGTGTGCTTTACAAAGATATGTAGAAAAATCACATCGTGTACATATGGCTGAAAATTGTAATTAACTGACTGTATGGACTTTCAAAACCTCAGCAGAATTTTTTTCCTAAGAATTAAAGAAATTCCTCTTTTTTGCTCTGAATGGTAAAGATAATTTTGTTAGAACACCAAGAATTAAGGCTCTTCCTTGTAAGATGCTAAAATCGTGTTATTATCCATTTAAGTAGACATTACAGATTGTGTTTAGAAGTATGAAATGTGTTGGAGATCTGCTGGGAAAAAAAACAGCTGTAAAATGTTGACTGTTATGTCAGATGCTGTGAATTTTGTTTTTGTAAATGAATTTTTTTTTACAAAAATAAAAAGTGTATTTGCTGCCTGCTTATTGCTCACTTGAAATCATAATGGTCGTTTATGACATGAGATTTTGTCCCTGTGGAAAGGATTATGATATTGCAAAGATAATATTATGATTTTGAATAAAGAAGAATAAGGAACAGATGATCTCTTAAAAATGCAAATTCTATTTTATGCAAATATCTTTCTTTGTAAAATACTCATAAAGAAATGCATACATTTGTTCATTAAAAGTGCCACAGAAGCAGAAATTTCTTAACTAAATAAAGTTTCAAGTTTCCATTAGGCATCTGAAACCTTATATAAATGTGAACTTCTCCAATTCAGAAATCTTGAAAAGATACCTTAAAAGATTTGAAATAGCAAATTTTGTTTTATGAAAATGACTTTTATCAGTGTACCATTAAAAATTTAAGTTACATTTACACCTCTATTGAAAAATTGCTGATAACAAAGCCATAGAAAGCAAGTTTAAAAGAACAGTCTTTGATGGATGGGAAAGGCAAGTTAAATATAAACATTTTTTGTTCACCTGTCTTCTGAAACCTATGGGAGTCTAAAATCTTAACAGTATATTTAGAAAGCATTGTTTGAGAAAACCCCACTTGCTTTTTTTGTTGTTGTTGTTGTTCTGAGGTATGTTCAGTTGATTTTCTTTCAATCCCTTCCTACACAAAACCACAGGTTCTCTTTGGTATATTTTAACTTGAGAATAGAATGCTATATTATTTTGATGTATATAATAGGGATAATCTGCCACATTTTTCTTTATACAAAATTACTTTCAGTGCTTTCTGCAAAGTTGAGGAAAATTGGTGCCCTGAATATTTTAGAATGACTGTAGTGGCAAAAAAATGAGAGAAGATTTGATCGGGTTTTTTTTTAAATCATGTATTTAAGTACCTCCAGTTTTATAGTCAGAGACAAAACATGGCTCTGAATTTGAGATGCTTTATTTCTATTATATCAAGGCTATTGATAGTGCTCATCTAATAATGATTAGTTTTATTACTAAAGCCTGCTTATTTTGTTTTTATGTTCTAGAACCATTTAATTATCATCTATTTTAACTTGAGTAAGCCAGTATATTCTCAGCACTGTTTTAGTTGTAATTTATAAGATGCCAAGCAGTGTCTGGTATTTAAAAATTATTCTCCTAGGTCTATACAACTGCAGATTGCCATCAAACCAGAACAACTTCAAAGAAGATGGTGGAGTTACAAGGCAAACATTTAAGACCTATTTTGTTATTTGTTAGAAAATGAGTTTGGGCTTGTCTCTAACTTTTCTGCTATCCACTTTATTCATCTTTAAAACTGAAAATTATAATAGCTAAGTTCAAAGAGCATAAAAATGGGCCATTTATGTGAAACCGTTCTGTAAACTCTAAAACCTATGTAAACATAAGGTATTATAATCACTTTATTATTACTGCTACACTCCCTTTTCTTTAAGCAGTTATCACTGAGGATACACATTTTGTATAGTCATTCAGACCTACTGGTTCAGACTTTGTAGTTATTTTTGACAGAATTGTTAGTCTTGGCTTATAAACCATGCAGATTAAGAAATCAGGTAATCAAGGACATTATTGTCTGAGGATCTAAGGTAAATATGTATTTGTTTTGTATTGCTTTCCACAAAATCTGTGTTAGTTTATTAGTTATTTATTACTGTATTACAAATTAACTCCAAACTTAGCAACTTAAAATAACAAGCATTTAGTATCTTTCCCTTTATGTGGATCAGGAATAGGGGAGAAGTTTAGCTGAGTGCTTCTGATGCAAGGTCTGTCACGAGGCTGCATTCAAGTTGTTGGTTGGGACAGTGATCTCATATCAAATTGAAGGGGGGCAAGCTATTTCCAAGCTCATTTACATGGTAATTGGCAGGCTTTGGTTCTTCAACACGTGGGTCTCTCCACAGGCAATTTGTCTTTTCACAGGGTGTGTGGGTGTGTGGGTGTGTGTGTGTGTGTGTGTGTGTGTGTGTGTGAGAGAGAGAGAGGAGAGAACAAACCAACCTTAGATGGAAACCACAGTTATTTTATAACCTAGTCTTGAGAATGACAGTCCATTGGGCTTGTCTCTAACTTTTCTGCTATCCACTTTATTCATCCTTAAAACTGAAGTTATAATAGCTAGGTTCATAGACTTATTTTTGAGAATAAACATGGGCCATTTATGTGAAACTGTTCTGTAAACTCTAAAACCTATATAAACATAAGGTATTATAATCACTTATTACCGCTACACTCCTTTTTTCTAAGCAGTTATCACTGAGGATATGCATTTTGTTTAGTCTGGTCATTCAGACCTACTGGTTCAGGAATTTGGTCTACCAGGTTCTTGGTGTACTTGGTATAATATGGCCTACCATATTATATTAATTGGAAGAAAGTCACTAAGTCCATCTCATGCTCAAGATGATTACACAAGGGTGCGAGAACCAATGAGCAGGTCTCATCAGAGACTTTTCTAGCAGCTGCCTACCACACACTGTCCTATGGCTCCCAGAACATGAACCACACTCCATAGGTCATATTTCATTCTGTTATTCCATTGCCTTAAAGCCGAGGCTCTTGTCACCTAAACCTAGACCAGGAGTAGAGGTGGCTCATTGATACGATTCCTTGGGTACAGCTCCCCAAATATCGTTCCTCCTGATCTACAGATATGTAAAACAAAACTGAGAGGTTGATTCCACCCTCACCCCTAACATATTAATAAAATGGGGGGAAGGCATAGTGCAGATACCATAAACATTCATGTTCAAGAGGGATAAAATGAAAGCCTTTAAGGAGTCCATAAAAATTCTAAAATCCAGCCAGGCAAATTGAAAGTTACTCCATTAGCTCTCAAAGCGTGGGAAGAATTCACTGTGCCTCCCAGCTCCACTCTTCGGGCTCTTATTTTACCCTCTAAGACTTAATTTTATTTTTGCTAACAGGTAGCATGTGTGTGTAGCTGAGCAGTTCTCTCATTCCTCTTCTTGCTGATAAAACTCTGGGGGTTCAGTGCCCTCTCCTGATTTCATAGTATCACTCTTCTTCTCAGGCCAAGCTAGCAATGATGCTGGAAATGTAATCCTTCTGAGGATTTTGTTGGACTTTTGTATATGTTCATTAGACAAAGCTACACCACAAGTCTCTTCAAGAAAACCCCTTCTGTACCTTGGGCTCCTGCTAGACAGCTGAGAGACAGTGCCCTTAAGCTTCATAGAAATTCTGTTGTTTGATTTATAGAAGCTGCATGGTAGACAATCTATTTTTATTTTATTTATACAAAGTTCCAAAAGAGTCAAAACTCAGCTATATTATTTATAGATTTTCACTTAAATATCATAACTACAGAGAAAACAAAGGAGTAATTTACAAAAATATTAGAATAGTGACTACTTTTGGGAAGAGGAAGGAGGGATGTGGAGAGAACCATTAAGAAGGGCTTCAAACTTGTTTTTAATCTTTCATGTTACACTAAATGATGGATACACTGATGTTTATTTTACAGTTTTTATTAATATTTAAATAAATATATATATGTACATTATGTACTCCTTTGTCCATATGATTTATATGAAAGAGCAAAAATGGCCAGGTGTGGTGGCTCACGCCTGTAATCCCAGCAGTTTGGGAGGTGGAGGCAGGAGGATCACCTGAGGTCAGGAGTTTGAGACCAGTCTGGCCAACATGGTGAAACCCCGTCTCTACTAAAAATGCAAAAATTAGTCAGATGTGGTAGTGGGCACCTGCAGTCCCAGCTACTCAGGCTGAGGCAGGAGAATTGCTTGAACCCAGGAGGTGGAGGTTGCGGTGAGCTGAGATGGTGCCACTTCATTACTGCACTCCAATCTGGGAGACAGAGCAATACTCCATCTTAAAAAAAAAATAAGTATAGTCACTAAAATGCAGTTGAGGATTGGTTTCTGAAACCCAGAGAAGGCATAGAAATACTGTGTTTTGAAACAGGGTAGAAAGAGTGAAGTCGTAATGTGATTAAAAGCTTGAACTCTATACAGGTTTAGGTGACTGAACTGAGTTAATAGGTTTTGCCTTTTGGAATGTTTTGTTCGCTATTTGATAATATTTTTCTAAAGAGAAAAATGTTCCAAGAGAACAACATTAAATGTAGTATTTTCATTCATCACATCCAAAACAACACTTTTCTCATTCCACTCATTTTTGTTTCATTCTATTCTGTGAAACCAAAGGGAAAGAGAGTAGGAAAGGAATTTGGTGGCAAGAATCAAACTTATATTATGGCAGAATTTTGAGAAAACAGCCTTCTCAAGAGCAGTTATTCTGAGTTGTTGGTGAAGTTCTACCAACATAATGAGGAAAAGAAGGAGAGAGATTTGCTGTTTTCTATGTTCGAATAGAGAACTTGGTTAGATGTGATATTACACAGATAGAAAGTGACATATAGACAAAGTTCTCTTCCTAGAACAGTTCTGGTGGTGTCACTCTTTTGATTACAAATCCATCCTTTAGGATAAAAGGCATGCGTACAAAGCCCTTCATGACATGACACATGCTTTTCTCTTCACCCCTTTCTCCTGTCATTCCCACTTTGTCCCAATACACTAAGGCTCCAAAAGTCACCAGCTCCTTGCTTTTCTGGAATATGCCAAGCTTTCTCTCCATTCATGCTCATGGACATGTTCTTCTCTCTGACCCAAAGACCCTTCCCTGGCAAATTCCTGGTTACCCTTCAGATACGGAAGAGATTAAGTACTGAGAAAATGTTCTTGTCTTCCCCCAAGGGTGGGGGTAGTTAGGTTTTGTCTCTGAAGACATCATGTTGACCTTGCCTCCTAAGTTATTGTTTCTCAAAATTGGCTTCATATTCCCTGGAGGGCAGGGGCAGTGTCTTCTCTACTGCTTTATCATTATGACTTTACAATAAGCACTCAGTAAGTATTTCTTGGCTAAAGAGATGGATGCATTTGGTAGATGAATGAAATAGTTCTAAGCATACTCCAGTTATAAAAGTGTATAGCTGACATGGTTTGGCTGTGTCCCCACCCAAATCACATCTTGAATTGTAACTCCCATAATTCCCACATGTGGGAGGGACCTAATGGGAGATAATTGAATCATGCAGGTGGTTTCCCCCATACTGTTGTCTTGGTAGTAAATAAGTCTAGTAGTAGATAAGACCTGATGGTTGTATGCGCTTTCTCCTTTCACTTGGCTCTCATTCTCTTTGCTGGCTGCCATGTAAGACATCTCTTTTCTCTTCCTTGATCTTTTGCCATGATTGTGAGGCCTCCCCAGCCAAGGGGAAGTGTGAGTCACTTAAACCTCTTTCCTTTATAAATTATCCAGTCTTGGGTATGTCTTTATTAGTCTGTGAGAACAAACTAATACAAGAACAATAGGCAGGTTGGTAGAGTCCTTAAACATGTGGGCCATGGAACCTAACTGCCTAGGATAAAATTCTGTCTCTGCCATTTACTAACTGTTAGTTCTGGGGCAAGTCATAGAAACTTTCTTGACTCAGCTCTCTCATTTGTTGAAGAAAATACGAATAATAACAGCTTCATCATGTTCTTGAAATGATTAAATGAAATAATATATGTTAAGTGCTGAGTCAGTCTTGGTACCTAGTATTTTAATATGCTTAATATTGCCTCAGGCAGCAGACCACTGGATTCAGTTAAGACTCATAAGGACCAACAAAAGGTGGATCCAGGAAAGAGAAGGTGCATGCTTGACACTCTTACCTTCCTCATCATGATACTAAAAACACCATATTGTAATTGTGTGTTTAGGAGTATGTATCTCCATTTTATCCTGAAGATCTGGGAGAGAAAGCCCATATTCCTCTTGAGTGCTGCTGTTGCTCCAATGCCAGCACACTGAAATTCCTCAACAAACATTTGCTGAATAATTAGCAAGCAAAACCGGGTAAAGTTGTTTGATACTTTTATGGCTTGACTCTAACAACTTTGATAGTAAGTAATTGGGAGCCTTAAAAATTATAAACCCAGCTGAAAACTCAGGCATTACAGCAACCATCTCCGTTAATGGCTATTGATTGTACTTTGAATTCTCTCACCTTGAAGTCAGGTTTAACACACACCTTTGCCTATGTGTGTGACAAGGGGTGGCATGAAGTAGGGAGGAGATCAGCAGAGGTGAAGCCAAGGACAGAGTAGGGACAGAGAACTGAATCCAGGGAGAAGGTTTCACTTGAACGGGGGATGACAATAGTAATGTTTAGAGGGATCCCTAAATGTATCAGTGGATGTTCCTAGGGCACTGGGTGTTTTGCAGTACATGAAACCCCTACAGCCTCATATTTCACTACACAATTCAGGAGAAAGTAAAATATGAGAAAAAAGATTAGTGGATTTAGGGAGATAAGGCAGTGAATTAACAGCTCAGTGTTTGGAGAGTATCATATGTAACAGCTCAGGACACAAATTTTTTGATGAATGATATCTTCAGGGAATTTTCAGACAAAATAAAAGTTTTCCAGTTAGTTTCCTTGAGATAATGTCATTTTCTCTGTAAACACACTGTAGTTGATTTCAGTTTTCATATGTAGGTTGGCTGATGATTTAGACAAAGGTGAATGGACCTGGCTTTACTCTCAGGATACATATTTTAAAATGGTATGCTGGTTCTTAGACAGGTAACTTCTACCAGCCAGCCCTCAAGGTGAATAAGAAACAGCTTGCTGGCTCTTTGGAGCACTAACTCTTACAGGACATTACATTTCATCTCCAGTACACAAATTGGCAATTTGGGAGCCTGAAGCCTGAATGTATCTCCTAGAAGAGTTGTTACCTCACACCTAGGGGGTAGTTTACTTTCCTGGTGATATCATAGAATAGCAGAGTTTGAAGGAATTTTAAGCAGAGTTTGAAGGAAGTTTGAAGGCAATACACAAGTCTTGGCCAGAGGAGCACAGGAAACACAGGCCTATTGCGTGCAGCTTCAATCCCAGTGGCACCTCCTGCATAGTCTCAGGATCATCTTAAACTCACTTGCTTCCTTTTTCTAACCAGAAAACAAATTCCAGATCAATTCTAGATGGAAGCTGACAAGTCTTGATAAAACAATTGTCTTGTTAGATGAGTGGACTTTGTGACATCTTCTGTTATGTCAACAGACAGAGGTATGACCCTGACCGTTTTTGAGGAAGCACTTAAACTTTCAGAGGATTTTGTTCAACCCATCTCTAAGATACATCAATCTATTTGATTTCAATATTTCTTGCCAGAATAGCTATATATTTACCTTATGTTACAAGCTCCACCCTCAAGTATTCTTCCTCAATTACCAATGCTGTGTCTTAAATTTATTTTATCTTTTTTACTTAGGAAGCCCTGGCTTATGATGGTTAAGAATTGGTTTCTAAAGCTACATAGTCAGAAGTCTGAGTCTAGTTCTGCTTACTAACTTGTGGCTTTATAAGATTATATAGATTCTCTAAGACTCCCTGTTCTATTCTGTAACATGGGATAGTAATAACAGTTTACCTCTGGCGTTGGCTCTAAGAGAGAAATAATATAATGCTAGTATAATTTTACTAGATAAATGTTAGTTATTATCATCATTATTGTTACTGTTGCACAAATATTGTCAAGATTGAAGTTTACTTCATGATAAAAAGTTCTGTAAAAACTCTAACATAAATTAATTCTAAGGAAAGAGTTTTTTATTTTCATAAACTTTGGAAGGCTGCATAAAACAGTCTAAAATTTATTATATATTTCCTAATATAACCATAAAAGTATAACTAAAAAACTTGTTTTTAAACAAGTAGATATTATACTTAAAATGGTAGAAAGCATAACTGCATTTCTTTGAAAGTATCTGTCGTTTCTGACCCCTCACTGATTTAAACTAAATTTATCTCAGTACCAATGAATGGTCTTTCCCATGGTTTTTTATTTACCCATCTTTCTTTCATGCTAACACTCCTAAATTGCAGAATTTTTAAATGGTGGGGAGCATGTAAGAATATTGACCTACTTATCACACTACAAAATTTAAATCCTTAACTCTGCCAGTTCAGAGCTGTGGTTTCTGAAAAATTATTTGATCTCTCTGGACTGTGTTTGCCTCTTTGTAAAATAGAGATAGCAATATCCAATAGTATTGAAAATAAAATAATTGGGTCCAATTGGCTTGACAAAAAGCTATTAAAAGTGATTTTAATGTAAAGCAAGTTATCCTTCTGAAGTCCACATTGCTCCTTGTGGGGAAGATGAAGTAAGATCCCTGAAGCTCTGCCCAAGGTTGTAGACCTGGCTTCAGCAGACTCTGGGCATATCCTGGCTCTACTGCACCAGAGCCAAGCAAAGTATGCTCTAATGACCGTTTTCTTTATGAGATGCTCCATGGAAAGGTTGCATGGGCAGATAAGTTTGGGAAATGCCGCAAGTTATAACTCCCCCTTCCTTTGGGGGGGTGGGCGTGAATCTACAGATTCACAGTGCTCGTTAGTGTACTAAAGATCATGAATCCCTTCAGTAGAAAACCTATTTAACCTCATGTAATGGAGCATTTCTTAAACATGTTTGACCGTGGCACCCACTGATGCCCCTCAGAAGGCATGTGCTAGAGAGAGCTGATGGGCTAGATGAGGCTGGAGATGATTATTGTGATCTCAGTTCATGTGATCATCTACAGCAGAGCCTGGTTGCTCGTATACAGACACACACAATGAATTCAGCTATGGACCCAGCTAATTGAGGGATTAATTTTTAGAAGGGCCAGTCGCAAAGACAGAGGACACGAGCAGAGAAGCGTGACTGGGGAAAAGACATCTGCTTTGGACTTGTTGACTTTTGACTACCTCTGAGAGAGCTGAGTGAGGATATATGACTGGAAGTCCAATGCTCAGGTGTGACTTTCAAGAGAGAGAAACACAGTTATGCACTGTCTAATGACATTTTAGTCAATGCCTAAAAGGCAGAGATGACTGTGGTCCCTTAAGAGTATAGCGGAGACGAAAAATTTCTGTCACCTAGTGATGTCATAGCTGTTATAATGTTGTAGCATAACACATTCCCTTTTGTATGTTTAGACATGTTTACATACATAAATACCATTATGTTACAGTTGCCTAAGGCATTCAGCACAGTAACATGCTGTGCAGGTTTGCAGCCTAGAAGCAATAGGCTAGACCATATAGCCTAGATGTGTAGTAGGCTATCCCATCTAGGTTTGTGTAAGTACATTCTATAAGGTTTGGATGATGACAGAATTATCTAAGAAGGCAATTCTGAGAAGGTAGCCCTGTCGTTAGGTGACCAATGACTGTATAGCTGATTTTTGTTTACTGATACATTTTATCAACACATTTGGACAGTGAAGCTTAGAGGGAACAATGAGAACTTTGGCAGTTGATGTATAGGAAGAATGTTTTAGACTAAAAGGAGAATGGGACCACAGTAGGCACACCAGACAGACATGCTGGAATCACTATCATTTAAAGACTAGACAAAGGTCAGAGGATGCAGTGGTTCATTCCTTTAATCCCAGTACTGTGGGAGGCTGAGGCAGGAGGATTACTTGACACGAGGAATTCAGACCAGCTTGGGAAACATGAAAAAATCCTATCTCTACCGAAAAAAAAAAAAAAAAAACCTAAAAATATTAGCTGGACATGGTAGTCACACACCTGTAGTCCAAGCTACTTGGAAGCCTGAGGCTAAAGGATTACTTGTGCACAGGAAAATAATAATAACTGTAGGCAAAGAAAGAGAAAGCATTAATGGACCACTTTGTTATAGACGAATTTGTTCTTTTTTGCATTATGGTTATTGATTACTACTTTTTCTCTTAATAAACAGTAAAAGTTCAGGAAGATTATAATATTTCTGAAATAAAGCAGCTCGCAAGTGACAGATGTGGGCTTCCGACACAGGCCTCTTGGCTCATACTCAGTTCATCCATTTCCTAATACATGCTGTTAACTTTCTCTTCTGCACACAGCCTATTAGATTCTTGTTCTCAAAGAACTTACAGCCAAGATACAGAATACTCTAAATATCAGGGTTAAATACTAAAATATGAGTTATAAATCTTATAGAAGTGAAGAGAAGGTTATCAACAGGTATTTTCATCCCTGCTACATAGCCAATAAAATTAACAAGGATCTTATCTAAGCTGAGAGTAATGAGCCTATTACTTTGAACCATCATAAGAAGTTAGAATAAGTTAGTATTTTAGCAAATAAAGCAGGAGCTGTTGATTAATTTTTGTTTGTTATTATAGCATAATTCCTCTAAGGTATTAAATTTTAGTATTTTATATAAAAAATTAAGCAAAAGTGTTTCTGAAATATATACATATGTATTCACTTACATATATACTCCCATATGTCTGTATTACAATAATGGAAATAGAATTCAATAATTAAACCAAGAACCAAACTATTGCTGGATTTTATCCTTATCACTTACATCAATATTGTCAGTGCTCAGATTTTGTTTTTGATTGTTTCTAAAATAGTATTTTTTCATCTACAATAAAAGAGAAATGTTCATATTTGCTGAAGAAATGTTGAAGATGCCTATGCTGGATGAAGTGTGTGTCTAAATGAAAAGCATCAGATCAAACCAGTTGTTTTGTTGTTTTGAGCTGTCTTAGATGAGATGCATGCTGATCTAATTAGTGGTGCAAAAAACGTTTTTAAAAGGAAAAATAGCTGGGCTGATTGTTGCACATTGTCATAAATTAGCAATAACTAGACAATTCATTTCAAAGAAAAGAAAAATATATCACTAATTGACTGTTACCAATGCAATCTCAACCATTTAGAGTGCAGCCTTTAATGCTGCTTTGTGTGTCTCTTACTCCTGCATAGGCTTCCTTCAACCACTGCGAACTTTGTCAGAACGCAATAATCCCCATTCCTAACTATATTAGTTTCCTGGGGATGCTATAATAAAATAACAAATACTGGGCAGATTAAAACAACAGAAATTTATTGTCTCACCGTTCTGAAGGCCTGAAGTCTAAAATTGAAGTGTTGGCAGGGCCATGTTCTCACTAATGGCTCTAGGGCAGAATCCTTCCTCGCCTCCTCTAGCTTCTAGTGTGTGCTGCAATATTGGCATTTCTTGGCTTGTAGTTGCCATTTCTTGGCTTGTAGATGCCACTGACCATCATTTTCCTTCTGTGAGTTTGTCTGTCTTTGCATATACAAATTTCCCCTTTGATAAGGACATCCGTCATATTGAATTAGAGCCTACCCGTAATGATTTTATTTTAATTTGATTCCCTCTGTAGACACTTTGTTTCCAAATGAGGTCACATTCTAGGTACTGAGGGTTATGACTTGAACATATCTTTTTGGTGGGGTGATACAATTCTGCCCATAACACCAAACATTGGAATTTTATCTATAAATCTCTAAAAGTGAGATCCTTTTCCTCTTCCTCCCCAGAACTTCCTCCTAACTGAGAATAGGTTGACACGTCACCTGGCTTTTGCATTTGGCACCTCTCTCATTCCAATAAGAGCCCAGAAGTTTCCTTAAGCTTTTTCATGTGAGTTGTTAATCTGCTTGTTGGGTTATTGCAGTGATTGTCTACCCTGCTTGCATATTGGATTCCTCTAGGGAACTTATGTAATCATTCTGGGGTGTGACCTGCGGGTGGGTTTTAAAAAAATATTCTCAGGTGACTCTAATGTGAGAATATAGCTGAGAACCTTTACATTAGGAATAATATTGAATTTATGATTTGTTGATCCCACATTCTTTTAATACTTTTTCTGCTCTAAGATTTCTTATTACATTTTTTCTTACATTCTAGAGTCTCGTGAAATACTTTAGCTTATGTGCTTTACAATAATCATTAAGAAGCCTAGATGAATAACACAGGGGAGGAAAGACGGACATGCATGAAGAGTCATGCTGGCTATGGAAATAATATTGTTTGAGTTCTAGTTACAAGGGGGGGCAAAATGAATTAATCATTTGCCTGTTGGCTTTAGAAGTGGGCTTATTTGAGACAAAGAAAAGGACAAACTCATAAAACTGGGCCTTGCAAAGTGCTGGAGATGTCAGAGAGCAACAAGTCCAGAGATAGTGCCACGAATCAGATAACGAAAGAGGGGGACAAAAGGGAGCTGCATGTCTCTTTTTAGTAACATGTGAATGCTAAGAACAAGAGGGTTATTCTCTCTCTTTTTTAAAGTATGTTTTGAACTTATCATGGCTTATAAAATAACACTGAAACAATCATTTGAGAAATAATGAGCTTATTATGTATGAGGGGTACTACTGGGGTAACACTCTATACATTGTTCGCCATGTTTGTTTCCAACATTTATTTTCTCCTTTGAGTGGGAATGTGGTATGTGAATGTGTGACTGTGTGACTCTGTGTGTGTGTTTGAATACCCTGAAGCTATCATTGGTCATATTCCAACACTGTCTTAAATTTCCTTCCTTTTCTATACAATTGACAAGGAGTAAATATATTTAACCAAATGATATTATTATTTTGAAGTTTTTGCCCAAACTCATGAGCATTATATTCCCAGTTTAAACAATGACCGAGGAGAAGGCAGCTCTGAAAATGTAGGGTCAAAGCAGGACAAAACTCAAATCAGAACAATGACTGAAGACTAGTTTTACTTTATTGATGAGCTAGAGTCTTGGTTAAGATTATCTAACTTTTTTTTTATAACTCTAACTCATGGTACAAAACATGTTTATGTCAATTCTAATCACAGTTCCAGACAATTAGGTTATTTAACAATAACACTGCAGACATTTAAATAATGATTTATTCAAAGATATCTTTTGCACATAAAGTTTATTTTGTTTGGTTAGCTCTGCATTATTTTAAAGACAATTCTATTGCAAAGGATAATTCATTGAAAAGTATTTTGCTAAGACTCCAGAAAAAAGAAAGGATCACAGGCAAGTTTCCAGAAGCAGCATATTAATAAAGTGTTGGAAAACCTCTGAAGGATTATATTCTCTAGAGAGATATGATCATCTGTTGGACATATTAGCCTTTAAAGTCATTTTATTTTTAAGTTTAAATAAAGATCTATGAGAAATACTGTTTTGAATCCTGGAATTCAAATGCAACCTTTTATATTGTTAATCTTTCTTGAAGTATAAAGAGATGGGAATAAAGAAAAAATTATTTCATCTTAAATTTAGCTCCACGTATACTTTTTTCTTTTTAACTCACCTACCTTTTATGAATACTGCCTATGGACTAGAAAGTATAGAGATACAAAATAACTGACATAATCCCTAAATATAGGAGTCTCTTGTATATATGAAGTGGCTATGTATGCATAATAGCCTGTTTAGGAAAATACTGCAGGCACAGCTGTGTTTTAAATAATCAGTGGCTTATTTTAAGTCACTAATCTTAAATTGAGAATGTTAATTCTTTGAAAGCAGAAACCATGTTCACCTTATTTCTATATACACAGCACCTTAGATGTTTCCTTATGCATTGTAGACGTTTAATAAATATTTCAGGAATGGAGAAATGAGAGGCAAAATTTGGATGAGGAGATTCCAGGTGTTCTGCAAAGGAAGATCGATATTTAAACTGGAAAATTTGCTAAAAGCAACCTGAAAAAAACTGAAAATTAAGGTTATCTTTGAAGAATGGATAGGGCTTGGACAAAATAAAAGAGAATGGATATGTATAGGTGTATATGAATGTGAGTGTGTGTGCTGATACATGTATGTAGAAACAACCTGAGAAAATTAAATTGGCAGGGTGGACGTGTGGTGAATAGAGAAGATAATAACCATGCATCACTGCAACATCCTTCTGGGAGTTTAAAAAGAAATAAAGCTGAGTAGGTTAAGTGACACCAACCTCTTGGAAAGCCTTGATCTTCTCCTTTGGAAGTTTATGCATACATACATACATGCATACATATATATATATTTATTTATATAAAAATGTGTGTGTGTGTGTTGTCCAGTTTCTTTTTTCTTTTTATCATGAAGTAGTTTCTAAGATAGACTTGAGGGGAGCCATTCCTAGACAAAGTGATGAATTTGTGGGGTTTTTGCAGTCATGTAAGATGCATCTATTAAAAACTGAACCAGGTAATGCAGAAGTAGTGGGGGGAAAAGGAAGAATGAATCAACATAGTTTAAATAACCAGAAGGATATGAAGTGAGAGGGAGAGAAAGAAGCAAAATATTCTTGCAAGTTTACATGTTGGGTGAAGAGGTAATGATGGCTTCATTCTTCCTCTTGTCAATATCATTTCTCAAATTGTCTTTCCCCTCTGCTTGGATGATTTGGTCAGGGTTTCCTCCCTGACTTTCTCTTCCTCTTTCTAAAGGCTTAGTTCACAAGTCTCCTCCTGTTTCTGGTCTGGATTTAGTGTCCCTCTTTCACAATTTCTTGGTTTCCTTTGCAGGCCAATATCATAACACTCATTACACTGTTATCATACATGGAAGATTTTTAAAAAGTCATATCCTTTCCCTTGAATCCTTATATAATAAATATTTAATTTACCTGAGCTTCAGCTAAAAATGGAGACAACAGCTGTTGTGTCAAGGAATTTAAAGTGCTCTGTGTTAAATCCCAAATGTGTATGACATTTGTGTTGCTAAAATAATTCGAGAGCTCTGCTCTCTGAAGTAAATTACTAAAATAAAATGTACTATGATTAACAAAAACCATATATTACAGAGACAGATTTTAGGGATAGTATTGTTGGCTTTAGTAAAAGGTATGGGAGATACTAGATTTGTCATTAACTGTTTTTTTTTTTTTTTAACCTAAAACATCATACTTTTATTTTCTCTCAGTCTCAAGTTTCTATCTGAGTAGATAGGTACCTAACTGTGTTGTTTTCAAAGAGGGATATTAAAAAGTTTCATTATATAGCCCATGAAAAATGTGTATTTTCTTAATAGTAAATATTTACCACTATCAATTTATGAGGAAGTATTTATATTTTTAAAATATTTAAAATTTAAGTTATTCACAAACAGAAAATACTATTAAAGAAAGTTTGGCAAATGTCATTAAAGTTTTCACTGCCCTAAGTATGTAAGATTCAGTTTCTATTTTCTCCCCAATGATATAGTTACAGTTAATATTTTGTTGTATATATCATCCAATATGTAGGAATTTGGTGTTTTCTTTCTTAAATCTTTTTACATTTTAAGTCAATTTTTAAAAGACTATTAGACTAGTCTTTTAAAATTCTTCCATAATACTGAAAAACCTGAAGATGAGCCTTTTTGTTTTTGTCAAGCTGCTTTATCTCTGATGTTAAACAACTTGTTAGTTTAAGGATACTGTTTATTTTCTGGCAAATAATGTTCATTCACCCAGAAGTATTTATTAGGTGCCTACTATGCATTTTTCTAAGTCTGAAGATGTAGTCATTGATAACACAGACAAAATCTCTGCTATTCTAGAACTTATATTTCAGTGAGAAGACAGTAAAAAATAAAAACTTAAAATAGTTTGAAAGTTAGTGAAAAGTTCATTGAGAAAATTAAATACGGTAGGATATTATTAAAATTTTAAGTAGGGAGGTCATGAAAAGCATCATTAAAAAGGCGAAAAGAGGCAAATGGAGTGAGAAGTCTGCATGTTTGGCAAGAGAACATTTGGAGCAAAAGCCTCAGCAGAAGCAACAATCCTCGGGCAGAAGCACACCTAGTATGCTCCAGGAAGAACATGGAGAGCCATTTGGGAGTGTAGTAAGAAAATAATTTTTGGAAGAACTGTGGGTTAGTGAGCCATGTGGAAACTTAGCCATTAAAAAAATTGCCTGTAATTTGAAGTGAAATTAGAAGCTATCGTATAGTACTGAGCATGGCAATGACATGATCTGACTTGATTTTTACTAGGATTCTTGTGGCTTCCATGTTGAAAAAGGAAAGTGCAGCATTAAGGGAAGAAACAGCGACACAGTAGGAGACAAATGCAGTGAACTCGACAAGTCGAGAAGGGTGTTTGTAGCCGTGGAGGTGGTGAGAAGTAGTATCTGGATTGATGTTGAAGGTGAAGCCAGTTAGATTTGGTGGACTCAATGAAGTACAAAAGAAAAAAGAGATGACCCCAAGAGTTCTGTCCCAAACAACTGGAAAAATAGTGCTGTCACTGAGAAGAGGGAAGATGGAGGGAGAAGCAGTTTTGGAGGGAAGATCAAGAGTTCATTTCTGGACATATTAATTTTGAAATCAATCACACTAACTCAGATGGAGTTAATTAAATAAGCTTTTGGAAACTATAGAATGGTGATACAAAATTACAAGTTGCCAACATAGTGGTAATACTTAAAGCCAGGAAATTGGATAGGAACAGTTTAGAAAAGAGAAAAGCTTCAAGGCCTTCCTTCTGAGGCCCTGCAACTTTGAGAATTTGACAAAATAAAAAGGAAACAACAAAGAAGAATGAGGATGAGTGGCCAGAAGAATGGAGTGTCCTGAAAGCTAATGGGAGAATCAAGTATTTAAGGATGTTGCTAGGAGAAATAAGGTGCTGCTAGGTCAAGTAAGATGAGGCCTGAGAAGCGACCATTGGAATTAGGATGAGAAAATCATTGTGGTAGAGTGATGGAAGGCAGAAGTATAACTGGAGTAGATCTAAGAGAAAGAGGGAGGAGATGAATTAGAGACAGTGAATATGAATAACTCAAGGAAATTATTGTTTAATTTCTAATTATAATATGTGAATACCAAGAACAAAATGTTAATAAAAATTATTGTCACTAATACTTTAACATACTGCAATATTCATCTTCAAATTAATATTATAACCTACAAAGCAGTCATGTTGGGCAGCTTTATTACCTTTCCAAGAGTGCTTCCACGGACCAAAATGATTTCAAAAGTTTTTTTTTTTTTCATTCCTATAACAAAAGAATTTTTGAAATAGAAAGGACATGAGAGATCATCTCCACACATAATTCAGTTAACTTTTTCCCTCTAGTTTCTGATTCCTATTTACATGGCACTCATAATTATTGATGGAGAAGTCAGGAACTCAGGTAGTTTTTCATAATAAATATCTTAATGCATAGCAGTGAAAACAAGGGGTTTTGAGTGACTTATCTCCTGCTTGCATTCTCGTCTTCACCAGTGCTCACGGAATGTGGCTATTAACATATTACAGTTCACACAAAATTTTCCAGATAACACACAAATGACCAAAGTTACATTATGAATATCTAGAAATGTGGTGGCTGCCATCTCCCTCAGCACTGCTCTGTTCTCAATTTTCCACTTTCCAAGGACTCTCAAGGGATCACTAAAAGAAGGAACTGTAAATATCCAGAGATATTTTAGTATTATATAAACTGTGTATCAGAAAGTTGGCAAAAAAAACTGTAAAACATCATAATTTATTCAGCAAACCTATGCATAAACACAGTAATTATTATATGATTTTCTAGTTTTAGTATGTATAACACTAATATCTTTTGTTTGCCAAATATATTAAATTATAATGACATATCACTTAGATTGCAAAACATGCTAATAAAATAATATTTATATAATGAATATGTGCTTCTGTTGTCTCCCTTTTCACCTTTCTCACCCATTCTAGGTCAGAAGAGAATATAATACTTATTTTTTGATTTTATTAATTATTACATATTGATGTTCTTAATTGTAACATACATTTTAATAACTAAATTGGGATTTGCTAAAAATAGCATTTAATATCTTTACAGTTATTCAAACATCTGTCAGATGCCTTGTTACACACAGATTTTATGTCAGATTCATATATAGTATTGCTTTTGATTGACATGAAAGATTTGTAACTGATTTGAGATCATTTAATCACTGTTTTCATGCATTTTAAAAGTCTTGGATTAAATGAATAGTTTTATATCTAGTTTTAATATTCTTCACAGGTTTTTTGGGTATTAACTAAGGACTTCTGTTTGCATGTAATTTAAAAATATAATTAATATGCTTTGCAGTTTTACTTTGTGTTTTATCTTGGATCTGAGATCTTGGAGGCAAATTCTAGCTAATGCCTTTTTGCAGAGATTTTACAAAGCCATAAGAAGAGAAATGAAAATTCTCAAAATTATTACAGGAAGCTTTTCAAAAGTGCAATCTAGATGGATAAGTAGTGATAGAATAGAACTTTTCGAGACTTTGTTAGGGTTAAATAAAAGTAGTAGTAGACTTCCACTCTGGCCATAATGGAGCAACTTGTACCAGGCTTGTTCTCCTGCCTGTCAGTACCATAAGACTAGGCAAAATGTATGTCAACTCTTTTTTAAAGATCTGTGAGATATAGGAATAACAATATGAGTTGATATTTGCAAAGACTCTGGTTAGGGCACACTCTTAACTACAGTATAGGAAGATGAGGCCCAAGCAAACCATGATGCCCTCATTGAACTAAGGAGGCAGATATTATAGTTTCGGGCTGCTGAAGTGGCTAATAGTTTAAGGCAGGGACTGGAAAGGAGGAAGGTGTACAGAGGGAAACATCAGAAGTCTGTATGGAATATACTACATGCTCTTGGCCAAAGGCTAGGATCCATTTTTATAGGGTAAGACTCCATGTGTTCTAACCTAGAGTGACTGCTTGTTGCCTGAAAATTAAATTGAAATGCCAGGGGTTGTTGGAGTTGCAAAGCAGTCAGAGCAAAGAGACCATGCAGAGCTCCCTTGGCATTCAGCTGAGATCCCAGAAATGCCATGACTTTGGTGTAAGGAAAACACACTAAATATAGAACACATCATACGACTAAGGATAAATCCAAGATAGTTTCAAAGAATGAAACCAAACTTCTCTTGATCTAAGAGAGTCACCAGTAATTTAATGGCTACCAACAACAATCTCAACAGACTTTAAAGGAGTCAGCATAATTCACACAATGGATTATGGATTCAGCAATGTCCAGTATAATAAAAAAATGCCTTGACTTGCTTAGAAAATTCAATTAAAAGATATACTCAATTTAAAAAAGACATAAACAGACACTTTACAAAAGAATGTGCTTGAATAACCAATGAACTAAACACACTTAGTCATCAGGGAAATGCAAAATAAAATCACAATGAAACACTATGTTAAACCAGATAGAATGGCTAAAATTGAAATGACTGAAAATTCAAATGTTGGCAAGGATTTGAAGCAAAATGGATCACTCATACATTTCTGGATACATTGCTGGTGGGAATTAAATGGTAAAAACTATACAGAGAACTGCTGGGGTAGTTTCTTATAAAACTACATCTTTTACATCTATTTTATAATGCAGCAATTTTACTTGCAGCTAAAATCTGTAAGGAACCAAAACATTTATCAACTGAGAATGAATTAATTTAGTATATTGAAACAATGGAATACTACTCAACAATTAAGAAGAATGCATACAAAAACATGAATGAGTTCAAGAACAATGTGAAGGATGTTTGCTTCCATCCACGAGGAAGCAAGAAGCTCCAGAATTAACTTCTCACTGCAAGGTAGAAACTGTTGTTTTCCATTATTGTTGCAAGGGACTATGATCTCTGAGAGACAGATTTGAAAGAGGTAATCTCTTCAAATTGAGTCAGCTTTCTGCCTGGAGGCAATTTTCACTCTGTGGTAGAGGGATGAACTTCACATTTTGCTGAGTTGAGAAGATGAGGGTCAGAATTTGTAGAGAACAAAATTTGGCTATAATTTGTAGGGAAAACACTGGATAGAAGGTAACTGCAGATAGTCTAGGAATCTTTAGAGGTGTCCCCTTACATTTTTGACTGAATCTATGCATGCCTAAGGTAAAACCCCATAGAGTAGGGGGAAGAAACTTCCAGAAGAAGAATGATTTCTGAGTGAATGAGGAATATAAACTGATCAATTTCACTGAATGAATAAGAGTAGGTTAAATTCTGCAGATGAAAAGATCAGTGAATAAAATTGTCAACCTAGAATTCTAAACCCAGATAAGTATTTTTCAAAAATATAAGTAGAATATAAACAGGTTTTCAGATCAAAAAAATCCTCACACAAAATTGTAAAACCTAGAGAATTCACTGGCAGCAGATATATGCTACAAGAAATGTTTAAAAGAAAAAAGTTCTTCAAGCAGAAGAAAAATAGTGCCAGAAAAATTTAATCTATAGAAAAGCGTGAAGAGAATAGAAATGGTAGATAATATGTGGATAAATAAGAGACTTTGACATTATTATAAACATAGCTTTAAAAGACAATTGACATTTAACAACATAAATAATAATGCATTACAAGGCATCTGTATATATTCTTGAGTTTTACATATTAATCTTTATTAATTTTGTCTTAAATGTGCACACAAGGTATTTTGGACCAGAGACATAGTTCTTATTAATTAAGCCACAGTAAATAATAAGGGTGTTCCCCCACTCCACTACTACCTTGTCCCCAGGCCTTAACCCTAGAAAAACACAAAACCAGGTCTAGTGCCCTAAAAGAGTAGTTCTACCCATGAGGGAAAAAGAAAACTGAATTTTTTTCTTATAAAAGGCAAAAACAGGTTACCACTTTAATAATGCACTACTAAGAGGTAGAATGGGAATAGGCAAAGCCCTATGCAATAGCCCTATGTGAAACTGTTCACTTAAGAGCTATGTATTTTGCTATGTGCAAATTTTCTTTCAATTAAAAAAAAGTAGCTAGATAGCAGAAAGCTTTATCTTTATTCCAATAAGGTAAACAATAGGGATGTTTCCATCTAATGGTTCATGAGGAGAATTTGTTAAATTACATACACTTTTACTTGGGAATAAAGGAAATTATATATTATACAATTCTATTATTAAGTCTAACTCATTGACTGGCATTTTAAATATTCACAAGGATTATAGTGAATCTAACTGTCTGGAAAATCATTGGTTTTGAACTTTGGCTTGATGAAAATGAATACTGAAATATCAAGTACATTCACACACAAAAAAAAGTCAACTTTTTCACTTTAGTGAATAGTTTTCCATTAAAGACATTGTGGATCAGTGAAAAGAATGGAGTTTAGAACTGAAGTTTTGGGTTTAACCTTTGACTTCATTATTTACCAACAGTAAGTCACCAGATGAGCCACTGGCTTCTCTACACCTTTTCTTCTTCTTCTTTTTTTTCTTTTGAGAAGGAGCTTTGCTCTTGTTGCCCAGGCGGGAGTACAATGGTGCAGTCTCAGCTCACTGCAATCTCTGCTTCCTGGGTTCAAGTGATTCTTCTGCCTCAGCATCCTGAGTAGCTGGGATTACAGGCATGTGCCACCACACCCAGCAAATTTTGTATTGTTAGTAGATATGGGGTTTCGCCATGTTGGTCAGGCTGGTCTCAAACTCCTGACCTCAAGTGATCAGCTGGCCTTGGCCTCCCAAAGTGCTGGGATTACAGGTGTGGGCCACCACACCTGGCCCACCTTGTTTTTCTTATCAGTAAAATTGGAGTAAAATACGAATGTTATAAAATTGTTGTATAGAAAATGTGAATGTACAAATACATTGATATTAAGTAGAATCAAAAAATGACTAATGCAAAAATCCTATTAAACCCCATTGAACTCTATTATTAGAAATATCATCTATATGGATATTTGCTGAAACTGTTTTTATGTTGAAGCTTAGGCTTCATCACATCTTCTTTACTGTTTGAACAATTAACTAACTGATTTCTTTATTCTCAGCCTTGTTCTTCCATGTTCTATCCTCCCTTAAATTTTCAGATAGATGTTTTTAAAAGTTGGTGTATAAAGCATATGATGAAAACACACAGTTGTAACTGTCATATCATTTGTGATTGTTTTCTGCTGAATTTCTTGTCACTACCCAACAGCTAAAGTCCAAATTATCTTTTTCATGTAGTACGCATGAGCTCAATTCTGCCCGCCAACCTTTTTGGTCCCTCTTTCACCATTCTCCACTTGATACTTGGTCTCTTGGCAAATCCTAAATATCTTCCAATATTCAGCAAAAGGTCATTATTTTATTGAAGACTTACTTAACTCTCCTCGACCTAGGCAAAAAGTAAAATTCATATATGCTCATTGTAATGCCATACACATAGCTCAACTTATCACCTAGTATTTTATATCAAAACTGTTTATTTATCTGCCTTCTTGCTGAACTCTGGGTATTGAGAGAAAGGTCTTGTTGTATTTTCTGTTTCAGCAGCACCTATATAATACCATACATATAGTATGTTCTCAGTCATTGGATGAACGAGTGAGTAAAGGGACACATGACTATAATGTGCACATCAGATTGTCATTTCATGCAGGTGGTTTGTTTCTGGTTAGGGAGCTAACCATTTCTGTTGATAATACAGTTTTTTTAATTCTAGAAATATTGAAAAAAATTATCAGATTCTTAACTAGACAAAAGCTTTGAAAATTCTGTTTCAAAAGGATATGTTCACTAAGAATAGGCGAAAATTATTAAATTTCTGTATTTTTTTCCTTTCTAGAAAATTGTTTGGTCAAAATTATTCAGCTAGTTTTATCTGAATTATGATTAAGTAAGTAAATGTCAACATACCATGCTCACCTCAGCAAGGGCAAATACTAGTTCAGAGCGTGTAACAGAATCAGTTACCTAGGAAGAAAGTCCCTGTTGCTGGAAAATACCAAAGATATTCATGTTATTTCATGGACTTTAAGATGTGAAAGTGCTTATATCTTTAAGTAATTGTCTTTAAAGGATCTTTATCTAACTTCAAGCTCATTATGCTACAATTGCAGTAAAAACCTAGTCTGGGTGGTTCCAAAGTCATTCTTGCATTTGAGAAAGTATTAGCTAAATGATTCTAAAATATGTTCATTTCTGGAGCCCCTTTAAAGTTTCTAGTTACTCGACTTCTCAGTCTCATGGGTCTTTATTTTATAAACCTCATACATCTTAAAGTCTAGGAGGGGCACATGCAGTAGGCTTAAATTGAGAAGGTCTAATTCAGGTATAGCTAGTATGTATACAGAGACCACAACCTATTCCAAATATGCCCTTGTCAGACATTCCCTGGTCAATCTCAGTTCTCTTCTTTTTGGCACAGATTCATATTCAATTAGTTTATAATAATAGATCTCCAAACAGCTACCAGCAGTTGTTCTCCAGTAGAAAATAGGGGGAAACACTTCTGTAATTCAAAAATTCATGAGGAAGCTAATGATTTGTTTCCCATAGTACTGAATTATGTTCGGTTTGTGGTCATCAATGTCAAACTGTGGGCATCTCAGACTGTACTAAGAGAACTGACTCTGAACCTGATCTACCAGGGCTTAGATCTAGTCTTGTGATTTACAGGTTTTGTGACCTTGTAGAGATCACATAACTTCACCTGAATGTTGGAAATAATAACACCTACCTCATGGGATTACTGAGGGAATTTAATGAATTAATACTTCTAACTATAATAAAACAAACCTTTCTCACAGTAAGCTTTGAATAAGTGTTATTAAAGATTAGCAGTTCTAACTTCTAAGATCTCTCTAAGAGTCATGACTTACCTGAAGATAGCTATTTCAGGATTGAAAATAACATCTGGAAGATAAGGTGATAGATTTTGTTCACCTGTATTATAGAGCTCATGTATATATATATATATATATATATATATAAATTTTTGTTTGCAAATTTCATTCCAGAAACATGTCATTCATTGGTAGGAATCCAGACTTCAGTAAAACTGAGTATAGGAATGACTAGACTAATATTTAAAAATGACCATTGAGAGCTAAATATTTGTACAAAAGAGCTATGTACAGCAGGAAGATGGACACGGAATTACAAACATATCCTTTAAAATTTAAAATAAAAATGAAGGAGATATGGAAAGAACAGAGAAGAAATTTATTTGTAGACATGCTCTATATTGGCAGCCTTTAAAGAATCTAAGACAATGCTTAAATGAAGGTAGGATGGGAAGCCGCTTCAGTAATAGAAATTCTGAGGTTTTGGACTTGGATCTGATGAGAATTTGAATTTTTTTTTCCATTGTCAGTTTAGGGTCCTGAAACTTGTTGCATGATAATACACTCAAAGATTATGCATCTTCAGAACATGTAGTCTTAACCCTATTCTAGCTTTATTGGTTTCTACTATTGCCTTTTGGGGCATTTGTTATAATAAAGAAACACTTCAGAATGAACATTCTATGATTGATTCTAAGACATGGGCCAAATGGCCTCGACCAAGGATTATTTTTGAATTCCAAACATACATTTGTCATTATTTTCACTAATGGTAGCATTAGCCTTTGTAAATGGGTTATTTTAATGGATTTAATATAGTCTTTTAATGTTAGTACTTTAAAGTCCTTAAATCTTTTGGCTTTGTTTCCACCTATGAGTGAAGGTCTTTGTGAAGAGAATTAACTCAGCCCACTAAGAGCTTTAGAATATTATAAAACTTGCCTTAATTAAATATAAGAACCTAGATGTCTGTGTTAGTCCAGATCTTTTGAGAAGCAGGTAGTAAGACAGGATTAGACATGCACAAGATTTCTTAGGGGCAATTCTTGTAAGGGAAAATGGGGAGCAAGCACAAAGCTGGGCAGCGACCATTTGGGCAGACACCGAGCTAGCTGTAGGAGGTTATTTTGTATCCCAGTGGTACTTGGAATGCCAACAAGACAGAACCATTCACTCCCCTTGAAAGCGTGCTGAAGCCAGGGAGCCAAGTGTCTAGCTCAGTAGATTGCCACCCCTATGGAGCCCAACAAGCTAAGATCCACTGGCTTGAAACTCACTGCCAGCACAGCAGTCTGAAGTCAACCTGGGACGCTTGAGCTTGGTGGGGAGAGGGGCGTACACCATTACTGAAGCTTGAGTAGGCAGTTTTCCCCTCACAGTGTAAACAAAGCCACCAGGAAGTTCAGACTGGGTGGAGCCCACCACAGCTCAGCAAAGCCACTGTACCAGACTGCCTCTCTAGATTCCTCTTCTCTGGGCAGGGCATCTCTGAAAGAAAGGCAGCAGCCCCAGTCAGGAGCTTGTAGATAAAACTACCGTCTCCCTGGGACAGAGTACCTAGGGGAAGGTGTGTCTGTGGGCACAGCTTCAGCAGACTTAAACATTCCTGTCTGCTGGCTCTGAAGAGAGCAGCAGACCTCCCAGCACAGTGCTCAAGCTCTGCTAAGGAACAGACTGCCTCCTCAAGTGGGTCCCTGACCCCTATGCCTCCTGAAATGGCGATGCCTCCCAGCAGGGATCAACAGACACCTCATACAGGAGACCTCCAGCTGGCATCTGTGTTGAAGCTTCCAGAGGGAGGAACAGGCAGCCATCTTTGCTGTTCTACAGCCTCCATTAGTGATACCCAAACAGGGAATGGAGTGCATCTCCTGCAAACTACAGCAGACCTGCAGCAGAGGGGCCTGACTGTTACAAGGAAAACTAACAAACAGAAAACAACAGCATCAACATCAACAAAAAGGACAACCACTCAAAAACTCCATCCAAAGGTCACCAATATCAAAGACCAAAGGTAGACAAATTCATGAAGATGAGGAAAAACCAGCACAAGAAAGCTGAAAATTCCAAAAAGCAGAATGCTTCTTCTCCAAAGGATCACAACTCCTTGCTAGCAAGGGAATGAAACTGGACAAAGAATGAGTTTGATGAATTGACAGAACTAGGCTTCAGAAAGTGGGTAATAACAAACTCCTTGAGCTAAAGGAGCATGTTTTAATCCAATGCAAGGAAGCTAAGAAACTTGATAAAAGGTTACAGGAACTGCTAACTAGAATAACCAATTTAGAGAAAAATATAAATGACCTGATGGAACTGAAAAACACAGCATGAGAACCTCATGAAGCATACACAAATATCAATAGTCAAATCGATCAAGCAGAAGAAAGGATCAGAGATTAAAGATCAACTCAATAAATAAAGCAAGAGGACAATATTAGAGAAAAAAGGGTAAAAAGAAATGAATAAAGCCTCCAAGAAATATGGGACTATGTGAAAAGACCAAATCTACATTTGAATGGTGTACCTGAAAGTGACGGGGAGAATAAAACCAAGTTGGAAAACACTCTTCAGGATATTATCCAAGAGAACTTCCACAACCTATCAAGGCAGGCCAACATTCAAATTCAGGAAATACAGGGAACACCACAAAGATACTCCTTTAGAAGAGCAACCCCAAGACACACAATCATCAGATTCACCGAGGTTGAAATGAGGGGAAAAATGTTAAGGTCAGGCAGAAAAAAGATCAGGTTGCTCACACAGGGAAGCCCATCAGACTGACAGTGGATCTCTTTATAGAAACCCTACAAGCCAGAAGAGAGTGCGGGGAAACATTCAATTTTTTTTTTCAGTTCCACATGGGTAGTTTATTTTTGTTATAAAAACCGTAGTCCCCACTTTCATTTTTTTATATTATACTTTAAGTTCCGGGGTACATGCAGGTTTGTTACATAGGTATGCACGTGCCATGGTGGTTTGCTGCATCCATCCCCCTGTCATCTACATGAGGTATTTCTCCTGTTATCCCTCCCCAGTCCCCCCACCCTCTGCTATCTCTCCCCTAGCACCCCCACCCCTTGACAGGCCCCGGTGTGTGATATTCATCTCCCTGTGTCCATGTGTTCTCATTGTTCAACACCCACTTATGAGTGAGAACATGCAATGTTTGGTTTTCTGTTCTTGTGTCAGTTTGCTGAGAATGATGGTTTCCAGGTTCATCCATGTCTCTGCAAAGGACATGAACATATCTCTTTTTATGGCTGCATAGTATTCCATGGTGTATATGTGCCACATTTTTTTTTAATCCAGTCTATCATTGATGGACATTTGGGTTGGTTCCACATCTTTGCTATTGTAAATAGTGCCACAATGAACATACGTGTGCATATGTCTTTATAATTGAATGTTTTGTAATCCTTTGGGTATATATCCAGTAATGGGATTGCTGGGTCAAATGATATTTCTATTTCTAGATCCTGGAGGAATTGCCACAGTCTTCTATAATGATTGAATTAATTTACACTCCCACCAACAGTGTAAAAGCTTTCCTATTTCTCCACATCCTCTCCAGCATCTCCAGATTTTTTAATAATTGCCATTCTAACTGGCCTGAGATAGTATCTCAATGTGATTTTGATTTGCATTTCTCTAATGACGAGTGATGATGAGCTTTGTTTCATATGTTTGTTGGCTGCATAAATGTCTTCTCTTACGAAGTGTCTGTTCATATCCTTTGCCCACTTTTTTGGTGGGGTTGTTTGTTTTTTCTTGTAAATTTGTTTAAGTTCTTTGTAGATTCTGGATATTAGCCCTTTGTCAGATGGTGGATCGCAAAAAAATTCTCCCATTCTGTTGATTGCTAGTTCACTCTAATGATAGTTTCTTTTGCTGTGCAGAAGCTCTTAAGTTTAATTAGATCCCATTTGTCAATTTTGGCTTTTGCTGCCATTGCTTTTTGTGTTTTAGTTTTTTAAAGAAAAGAATATTCAACCCAGAGTTTCATATCCAGCAAAACTAAGCTTCATAGGTAAAGGAGAAATAAAATTTTTCACAAACAAGCAAAATGCTTGGAGATTCTGTCACCACCAGGCCTGCCTTCCAAGCACTCCTGAAGGACACACTGAATATGAAAAGGAAAAACCAGTACCAGCCACTGCAAAAATATACCAAAATGTAAAGACCATTGACACTCTGAAGAAATTGCATCAACTGATGGGCGAAATAAGCAGCTAGCATCACCATGACAGGTTCAAATTCACACATAACAATATTAACCTTAAATGTAAATGGCTAAATGTCCCAATTAAAAGACACAGACTGGCAAATTGGATAGTCAGGACCCATTGGTGTCTGTATTCAGGAAACCCATCTCACATGCAAAGACACACGTAGGCTCAAAATAAAGAGATGGAGGAAGATTTACCAAGCAGATGGAAAGCAAAAGCAAGCAGAGTTTGCAATCCCAGTCTCTGATAAAACAGACTTTAAATCCACAAAGATCAAAAAAGACAAAGAAGGGCATTACATAATAATAAGGGGATCAATGCAACAAGAAGAGGTAACTATCCTAACTATATATGCACCTGACACAGGAGCACCCAGATTCATAAAGCAAGTTCTTAGAGACATACAAAGAAAATTAGACTCCCACACAATAATAGTGGGAGATTTTAACACTCCACTGTCAATAATAGATAGATCAATAAAACAGAAAATTAACAAGGATATTCAGGACTTGAACTTGGCTCTGGAACAAGTGGGCCTAATGGTCAGCTACAGAACTCACCATCCCAAATCAACAGGATATACATTTTTTTCAGCACCACATCACCCTTATTCTAAAATTGGCCACATAATTGGAAGCAAAATACTCCTCAGCAAATACATGGAAATCATAACAGTCTCTCAGACCACAGTGCAATCAAATTAGAACTCAGGATTAAGAAACTTACTCAAAACCACATAACTACATGGAAACTAAACAACCTGCTCCTGAATGACTACTGGGCAAAAAAAAAAAAAAAAAAAAAAAAAAGGCAGAAATCACGAAGTTCTTTGAAACCAGTGAGCACAAAGACACAACATACCATAATCTCTGGGACACAGCTAACACAGTATTTAGAGGAAAATTTATAGCATTAAACGCCCATAGGAGAAAGCAGGAGAGGTCTAAAATTGACACTCTAACTTCACAATTAGAAGAACTAGAGAAGCAAGAACAAATTCAAAAGCTAGCAGAAGACAAAAAATAACTAAGATCAGAGCAGAACTGTGAGGAGATAGAGACACAAAAACCCCTTAAAAAATTAGTGAATCCAGGATTAATGAAATAGACTGCTAGCCAGACTAATAAAGAAGAAAAGAGAAGAATCAAATAGACACAATAAAAAAATGATAAAATGGAATATCATCACTGATCCCACAGAAATACAAACTACCACCAGAGAATACTATAAACATCTCTATGCAAATAAACTAGAAAATCTAGAAGAAATGGATAAATTCCTGGACACATGCACCCTCCCAAGACTAAACCAGGAAGATGTCGAATCTCTGAATAAACCAATAACAAGTTCTGTATATGGAGACATTAATCAATAGTTTACCAACCAAAAAAAGCCCAGGACCAGACGGATTCATTGCGGAATTCAATCAGAGGTACAAAGAGGATCTGGTACCATTCCTTCTGAAACTATTCTAAAAATGGAAAAAGAGGGACTCCTCCCTAACTCATGAGGCCAGAATCATCCTAATACAAAAACCTGGCAGAGACACAAAAAAATAGGCAAAATGTTGGGCCAATATCCCTGATGAACATTGATGTGAAAATCCTCAAGAAAATACTGGCAAACCGAATCCAGCAGCACATCAAAAGCTTATCCAGCACGATCAAGTTGGCGTCATTTCTGGAATGCAAGACTGGTTCAATATATGCAAATCAATAAACATAATCCATCACATAAACAGAACCAATGACAAAAACCACATGATTAACTCAATAGATACAGGAAAGGCCATTGATAAAATTCAACACCTTTTCCTGTTAACTCTCAATTAGCTAGGTATTAATAGAACGTATCTCAAAATAATAAGAGCTATTTATTATAAACCCACAGCCAATATCATACTGAATGAGCAAAAGCTGGAAACATCCCCTTTGAAAACCAGCACAAGACAAGGATGTCCTCTCTCACCGCTCCTATTCAACATAGTATTGGAAGTTCTGGCTAGGGCAAATAGGCAAGAGAGAGAAATAAAGGATATTCAGATAGGAAGAGAGGAAGTTAAATTGTCTCTGTTTGCAAATAACATAATTGTGTACTTAGAAAAACCCATTATCTCAGCCCAAAATCTGCTTAAGTTGATGAGCAACTTCAGCAAAGTCTCAAGATACAAAATCAATGTGCAAAAATCACGAGCATTCCTATACACCAATAATAGAAAAACAGAGATCCAAATCATGAGTGAACTCCCATTCACAATTGCTACAAAGAGAATAAAATACCTAGGAATACAGTGTATAAGAGATGTGAAGGACCTCTTCAAGGAGAGCTACAAACCACTGCCCAAGGAAATAAGAGAGGACACAAACAAATGGAAAAACATTCTATGCTCATAGATAGGAAGAATCAATACTGTGAAAATGGCCATACAGCCCAAAGTAATTTATAGATTTAATGTTATACCCATCAAGCTACCACTGACTTTCTTCACAGAATTAGAAGATAACTACTTTAAATTTCATATGGAACCAATAAAGAGCCCGTTTAGACAATATAATCCAATGCAAAAAGAACAAAGCTGGAGGCATCACAACACCTGACTTTAAACTATACTACAAGGCTACAGTAACCAAAACAGCATGGTACTGGTACCAAACAGATATATAGAAAAATGAAACAGAACAGAGGCCTCAGAAATAACGCCACATATGTACAACCATCTGCTCTTTGACAAACTTGACACAAACAAATAATGGGGGAAAAGATTCCCTATTTAATAAATGATATTGGGAAAACTGGCTAGCCATATGCAGGAAACTAAAACTAGACTTCTTCCTTACACCTTATACAAAAAATTAACTCAAGATGGATTAAAGATTTAAATGTAAGACCTAAAACCTTAAAAACCCTAGAAGAAAACCTAGGCAATACTATTCCGGACACAGGCATGGACAAAGACTTCATGACTAAAACACCAAAAGCCATGGCAACAAAAGTCAAAATAGACAAATGGGATCTAATTAAACTAAAGAGCTTCTGCACAGAAGAAGAAACTATCATCAGAGTGAAGAGGCAACCTACAGAATGGGAGAAAAAATTTCAATCTATCTGACAAAGGGCTAATATCCAGAATCTACAAAGAACTAAAACAAATTTACAAGAAAAAAAATCAAACAACCCCATCAAAAAGTGGGTGAAGGATGTGAACAGACACCTCTCAAAGGAGACATTTATGCGGCCAACAAACATTTGTTAAAAAGTCATCACTGGTCATTAGAGAAATACAAATCAAAACCACAATGAGATACCATCTCAGGCCAGTTAGAATGGCAATCATTAAAAAGTCAGGAAACAACAGATGCTGGAGAGGATGTGGAGAAATAGGAACACTTTTACACTGTTGGTGGGAGTGTAAATTAGTTCAACCATTGTAGAAGACAGTGTGGCAGTTCTTCAA
>CAUYLG010065480.1:0-64449 GCA_963573385.1 Cacajao melanocephalus | reverse complement strand
CAACTCCCCACCCACTGTTGTCCCTCTCCTAGTTCTCACCCACAGACCCCAGTGTTCTCAGGAAACTGACACAAGAACAGAAAATCAAACACTGCATGTTCTCACTCATAGGTGGGTGTTGAACAATGAGAACACATGGACCCAAGGAAGGGAGAATCACACACTGGGGTCTGTTGGTGGGAGCTAGAGGAGGGACAGCAGGGGATGGGGAGGTTGGGGAGGGATAAGATGGGGAGAAATGCCAGATATAGGTGATGGGGTGATGTAGGCAGCAAACTACGTTGCCCTGTATGTACCAATGCAACAATCCTGCATGATCTGCACATGTACCCCCAGAACCTAAAGTACAATTTAGAAAATCAAAAAAAAAAAAAAAAACACTTTGCTATCTTTGCAAAAAAAAAGAAAAATTCTTGAAATAAGTGGAGTCTAAGCTGAGATCAGAAGAAACCAAGAAGCTAAGTGGATAAGAAGGGGAAGCAGTGAGGGGGAACAGCATATGCATAGGTCCAGAGGGAATGGCTTTGGAAATTTATTTTTCCTGTTTCTATTAGATTTTTCTAGGTGAGGGCTGTCAAGAGAAATCACACGTAGTAAACATGTGTAATGTTTTAGTCCCAGAGATATTGCAATGACGCATTATTTTATCTCATATGAGAATATATATCCTTTCAACAAATGCTCACAACAATACTTTGAGATTAATATTATTAGTCCAAATTTACAAGTGCCAACAAAATGAGATTAAGCAGTTTTCCCTAATCTGCAGTTTTGAGAGCATAGGAGCCACAGTTTTAGCTTTTTGGAATTGACTCTGAAAACATGGCTTCTCCTGGTATAATGTATTTTTCTGCCATTTAATATCCTGCTCACCATGCTGCAACTTTTATAGAATCATTAGGAGAGCACTCAAAGCTCAAATGGCATACTGGTTTAACCTGGTCTTTCAAGCTTCTAAAACATAGAAAAGAGGCACTAATAGGAGTTTTAATCTTAAACTGTTAAGCCTATGGCAGGCCCAGCTAAAAGAAACTGAAGAATTTTACAAATGGTTAGGAAAAGATAATATAATATTTTCAGTTGTTCCTGTTAATATGAAGGTCAATTTGAATTAGCCTAAAGTTTTGAGAAAGAATTGTGATTTGGAAAGTGAAAGTACACATAAGAACCAACCCCTTCCTCAGTATTCAAATATTTAAGATTCTTTAGAACATTCACACCTAAATTAGCTCAGCATTTTGGAGCCCTGTCTACTGTCTCCCAGCTCTTTTCCTCTTGATGAGAAAGTAAGCATTGCCTTCATTCAGGTTCTTATCATCCCTTGTCTGGGTTAATGCAACACATTGTTTTATGTACCTTTTCTTCTAACCTTGAAAACCTGTTTATTACCTGCAAAGTGCATCCAATATAATTGTTAATATCTCTTTTTCTTGACATATTAGGCACTCACTGCCTGCTAAACCTCTTTAAGTCCCCCACTTTGTCTTCTTAACTCATTTTCCCTAGAATCTTAGCACTTCTCTTTGACATTTTCCACTTTATATTCATATCGTTCATGACTAGCTACCCTACTAGAATATAAAACAGGGCACAATGTTTTGCATACGTCATCAATCTTGCAAATGAACTCAGTGTTTGGAATTTAGGAGTTTGGATGCATGTAAGCAAAGTAGAAAGATCTTGTTTACAGCCTGCTAGGCCCAGTTTTTTGTTTTGTTTTGTTTTATTTTTCCTGTGCTCTAGCAAGATACCTCTCCAAAGGCAGGATCAGAGTTCTGGGCCATGTTTTCCTAACAACTCATGAAGATCCATGATGGTCCATGAGAAATTGAGTGCTTATGTTCCAGTTTAAAAAAAAAAAAAGTATAAAAGAAAAATTAGATTAAATTAATATGAAAGAAATAGATACATATTATTTTCTAATGTGATCATGATAGAGAATGGTGAGGTAAGGGTAAGATAATTATTATTTTAGTTATTATTTTACCCTAGATTATTTCAAAAAAATTGTCAGGGTTGTAAAAATTTGTTGAAGATCATTGTGACCCAAAAGTAAAACTAGACTTTTCAAACAGATTTTTATTTTAATGTTGTGTCTTAATTTTTAAAAATGTAGAAATAATAAGAGGGAAAAAAATTAGGCATACGTGCTTATACATAAAAAGAAATTTATTGGAAATCAAGGTATATTTTTCCAAGCAGCTATTAAGTCATATATGAGTCAAAACTACAAATTCTGATTGTTAAAATTAAGTCATTCAACTAATATGTATTGAACAACATTAAATATCATTCATTGCTCTAGGCATTGGGGATATATCATTATCAAAGTTGTTTGAAGACACTTGGCTTGTATAACTTTGATGAACAGAAAATCAACTGACATATCTTTTTAGATTAAAAGTTAAAGCTGACTTTGAGTTGCATAGTCAAAAATGATAAAGATCATAAGTGGGCTTTATTTCACACTACCTAGAAGCATACCATTATTTCTCATACAATTGTTTGAAATTTCAGCAGTATGTTTATAAAATTAAACTATTGATAAACTTTTGTCTCTATAGCATGTAACTTGCACTTGAAATATTAGTAATTATATTTAGTAATTTTGATGAACATTACTGAAAAAATATATTTAAGAATGCTTAATTACTCTTGTTGGCATCATAGCAGGAACTTTTTTCCATGCCAGCTTACCTGATATTCAGGAAACTAATCTCACAATGCTTCACCTTTCCTCATGCCAAGGTAGTTTAATCTTCTACTTTTCTGCCAGATCAGCATTACAGACAGGTTTTTGACCCTTCTTTTTTCAACTTAAGAGTCCATATACAAAGCAATATAAAGACAATGAAAGGCATCTCAAAGCTACTTAGTTGTAGGTTGAAAAATGATATGTCTCCCAACTAATAGTAATGTTTTAATGGATTTGTATTTAAATAATCTGTTGGAAAATCTCCTCCCCCTGAAAAAAAAAATGCATGGCTTTTCATGAATAGAAGCCATGACTGTGATTCTGCTATGCTTGGTGTTAAGAAAACTGAATGGATTCAAAGATAATTACCTGAAAACAGAATTGAGTATTTAAAAACAATGTAGCACATAAATTACGCAGAGACGTACAGATTAAATAAAAATATTTATTTGAGGCTTACCTCAAAAGGAAATTGTTACTAGTTAAATGCCTCAGCTAAAATCACTTTTAAAAGTTCAAATGTAAATTTAAGAGTAACATTTAAACATAGTACTTCTTATCAAATTACAGTGTCTACCAACATGCTTTGAAAAAAAAATGCTATGAGTCAGAAATATTTAAATGTTTTAAAGAGAAGAAATAAAATTCCTTTCGTATAGGTAATATGATAACCTTTATGTTTAACTAGTAAAGATTTAATAACTGCAAACTGGTATTATGAGTCTGTTTTATGTAAAGATATAACCTCTTTTGTACATATACTGCTAGAAACATTTGGTATTTATCCTTATTAGAAATAAGAATGGCAAAAAGACTATGAGTCAGTATGCTATCATCAGCTGTCGAGGAAAAAAAAATCCCCAAATTTTAAGTCTGTATGTTCTGAGTCCAAGGGTATAAAGATGAGTGAAAGGAGGACAAATTTATAATTTACCCTATGGTCATATAGCCTATCATTAAATAAAGAATATATAAGAACAAAAATGGAAAATCTATGAAATAGTGCATTCAATTTCATTTTCTTGGATACAAAAATATATCATAAATCTGATTACATAAATGTAGACATTTTAAAATCCACTACATTTTCCAACAAATAAAGTAAAAGTTAAAAAAACAAATTAAATTAAAATGAATGGCACCTTATTTAAATGATTATTGCTCCATTAACATCTCAGGCCAAGAATTAAGGTCACTTCCATGGTACCTCTAGACCATGAAGAACTGGAATTAAGCTAGAATTTTTCAATTCCAGATTTCACTACTCCTTACACTGGAAAGTAGTGTAGGGTTCTGATTCTTTTAAGGTTTTGATCTTTTTGGTCTGATCCCTTATCTAGACCTAAATAAATAAATAAATAAAATGTTTTAATACAATTTCAGTGAATGTGGAATTTCGTTGGATATATACTCTGAATTCACACTCCTAGAATAGGTCAAATAAGAATCTAGATTTGTGAAAGAAATGATAGGTTTTTGAGGTGATGATGCAGAACTGAAATATGCTTTTTTTAAATTATGTAAAACTAAAGTAAATATGTAGGGAGTAACAAAGAGTAGTCTATAACTTTGGTTTCACAAATTATTATTTTTATCATCACAGATAACAGTTACATTATTTGTAAAAAATAAATATGTTAATATTTTCTGAAATTGTAAGTTTAAAGTGAGATAATCTGTAAGAAAAGTGTTGTGTAAATTGTAAAATTAAATGCAAATATTTATTTTTATACTTTTCATGACAATCGATACTTTGAGTGCTTATGATGATTATATATATATATGTAATCAGGTCTTATATATTTTTAGTTACCATATAATTTGGATAATGAAAATAAGCATATTAATTTTATAGCATTTATGGTTATAGCATCAGATGCTTCACTTTATAATTTCTAAAATGATCCACAAATTTAGAATGGATTTTTGCATTGAGTCATTGAAAATAAGTAGGTCAGACCATTGACAAAAACAGTTTTATGATTGGGCTTACTTCCATGAACAGATTAGGTTATGATCACAAAATGAAATCCACTGGAAGCTGAAAAGCTTAGTCTAATTCTGTGGAATGCCACATATCTGGGAATTTGGCAAGTCACATTTTCATTCATATGGTATATCTAGAGTGGCCAATAGTTGGTTCGTTGATGCAGCATCTGAGTGTCTGTTAGATATCCAAGGGCTCTCTTACTGTCATTTGATGGCATCTGTCTTTGCTTCCCAAGTGATTTTATTTTCAAGTATCCCCCTTTCATTCCTCCATCTGAGCACAAACTCATCCTGGCAAACTTCAGTTAGTTTCAGAATAGGATGAAACAGCCTTGGATGATCCAATATTTATAAAACTTTATAACTTGTTTAGGGGTTTTAAAGCTAAACAATCAGCAGCATTACTCTTGTTCTCTGCCTGCTTTCCAAGGGAAGTGCTCATTTATTAATTCAATAAATGTTAGTAGAGCAGCTACTGTGTGCCAGCCACTGAGGCTTGGGATTTTATTATGAATAAAACAGAAAATTGCTCTTATTGTACTGGTTTATTTATAAAGAATATGCAAACATGTTATATGTCAGATAGTGAGACTAGAGATGATGAAAGGTAAAGAAGGATAATTAAGAATCTACTTCCTGATATAGTTATTTATATCTATATTGTTATAAATAGGTATACAGGTATCTACATATATATATATAAAAAGAGATATCTAGGTATGTACAGATATTTAGGTATATATATAAATAAATATCTAGGTATATATAAAAATAGATATCTTGGTATATATAGATATATATAGATATCTAGGTATATATAAGTATATAGATATATAGATATAGATAGGTATATAGATATCCATATATAGACATAAATAGTGTAGGTATATATATATATCTATATAGATATCTGTAGATCTGTATATATATATATATGTATAAATCTATATGTATAGATCTATATCTTTCTATATACATGGATCTATATATATCCACATATAGGGATATATAGATGTATCCATATCTATCTATCTATCTACATATTTATGGATAGATAGATAGATAAGTAATATACATAAAAGATTTCTAAACTGGGGTGATAGCAAGATATATAGATACAGATCTATCTATCTATCTATATATATATACACACACATGGGGAGATAAATATACATCTATCTTTATTATCCATCTATCTTTTGATTTATCTATCTATCATCTAACTTTTCACTCATATTTTTGGTTGCATTATACCCTGAAAAAAACTAGAAGCAAAGTACATTTATGTATATCAGAAATCATTACTTCAACATATAGATTTAAAGTGGGTAGCTTGAAAGAAGGAAGAAAGTTAAGTATGGAAGGACATAAAAGAGGAAAAAAAAGAGGTAGAAAATAAAAGGAGTAAAGAATGAAAAAGGAAAAGGAAAGAAACGAAAAGAGAAAATTATGTACACCGGAACTGTATGGGTGTTTATAAGATGGCCTTACTATGATGAGGTGAGATGTTACCTGCCCTCCAGTTAGGCTACATACAACGTGATGACAATAGCTGCTAAAGATGCTTGCTTCTGAGATTGAAATAATCTTTTTTATGATTACCCCCATTCAGCTTTCTCTGTCTTCTGTTTCTCCATGAATTATTTTCTAGTTTTCGAAAACTGAATCATTACTTTGTGCTCTGAATAACCTTTTTTTTTTTTGGAAAAAAAAAACCCATGTATTATTTGTTAATGAAAATCTATTATTGATCTTAATTGTTTTCAGCTATGTTAGCCTTTAGGATTCTATCAGTGTTTGGGCACTCTGGAGACATGTACGGTATTAACACTGTAGTTACTAACACGGTAGATGTTAATAAATTGTATTAAGCTAAAATTAATTGAATCTTAATACATATTCAGTGTCTTGATAGAGAAATTAGGGCCTAAATATGGCAAATGGCTTGTTTATGACTGTGGAGGCATGGCCTGTATTTGCAGGCTTCATTTCCATTCTTTATTCAGACCATCATATGCTTATTCACTTATTTGGGTTTCAGTTAGCCTCATCTGATAAGCCATATTTAGCTGTCATCTGCAACTCAGCTTGTTCACAAGTCTCAAATGACACTTTACCACTTTATAAATAGCTATTTGCTAAAATCTTTTATAGCTGGACTGCTTTCAAAATAAAGAACTATTCAACCCAAAACACTGTTTATAAACAAAAATTACAAATGCCTTAAATAAGTTTGTCTGATTAAAAAACCATTATTATGATAGTTCTATGAGTTGATTTTTGACTATTTTGATAACTATTGATACCATCATTGTTAATATGCATTTTACTATGGCAGTCTGTCAAAAATTTAAATGCTGGTACTTTAAAAATCCCACCCCATATGTCACTCACTCAAATCAAATTTTTGACAATTAGCTTTCTGAGTTTTAGATTTTCCTTCTCCCTGGACACTTAGAAATGTCGCTGATCAAGATAGATTTCATTCTTTAATTTTAAAAATTACTTTATAAAGAAATATTTGAAATACATTACTATTTTTATTAGTAAAATAGAAAGTGGTATTTCCTTACACATGCTTTCCTGATGAAAATTTATCATTTCTCATCAGAGTTTTGCAGACATTTTTTCCTCAGTGAATATTTAATTGGCATACCTGGATTTAATGTTTGCCTACTTTATTAAACACAGCTCTGACTTTAGAAGGTATATTTAGGACTGTGCAATAAACTTTAATTATTAAAAATCTTAGGCTGTGTAAAACATTTGAGGGATGTAAAAAAGGATAAATCCTAATATTACTTAAATCTTTTTTATTCTATTTCCTGATTTAATTCTTCAAAGACATAAAATTCTATACAAGTTGTATACAAATGTATATAAGTTTATTCCATGTGTTTATGTGTTTTGCCTCCTAAACCATGCTAGATGAAAAACTGACTCTTGTCTGCTGCTGTGATTATATAGGTAATGAAAGGCCACAATTGCTTTTATTAACCTATTTAAGAATCATAAAACTTTTTCAGAAAGTCCAAATGTTCTTATCTTAAATTAGATGGAAGTAAATGGTAATACTGTAGGCATGTCTTACTTTTTCATTTCTTGGCTGTTAATTTGGTTTCTTGTTTGTTTAAAGTGACCCAAAGTTGATCATGCCTGATAATGAATGGATCACCTTGATGGTTAAGTGTTTTTTTTCAAGTGTGAGAATCCCATGCTTTGAACCAATTATCCATGGATAGACAAACATCTAACTTGGGTTGGGATGAGAAGCTGCAGAGAATAACACCTGACACCTGAACTTTCAGCTCAGGTGTGGGAATGCCAGCTTGTGTCCCTCAGCTTTGAGATTACGGGTATGTTACTATCATGCAGACATCTTGTAGGGCTGCTGTGTTTGCTACAGGATTTTTTAATGTTCCAACTGGTGGGTAGGTCCTAAGATATCCACAGAGATGGGGTACTTTCCATTTTAAATACACAGAAAGGAAATAGAACAGCAAAGATATTCAAGTTGCTTTGTAGATTTCTTTCTCTGAATGTATTTATGAATTACTAAATATGAAAAATAAGAATTTATCATCTAGAGTTAGGCCTCTTGGGTTTGAAGTTATGTTCTCCCACTTATTTGTGTCCAAGCTTTGGTAATTGCTTAACCTCTATGTGCATAAGTTTATGTACCTGTGAAAAGAGGATAACACCATCTAATGCCTGTGACTACTCCAAACCCATGTGCCTGGCATGTAAGAGACACTGAAAAATGAATGTTTATCATCATCATAATTATTAATTACATAATTTTGCTAAAAGAAGGCTCTAGTTCTAGATAGAGGGCACTATTGGGAATTGGTGGGTGAGGAAGCAATCATGACATAATCTTAGGCATGACTTAATGTAACTGCCTCAGTTCAAAGATGACCAAAGGGTATCTTGGAGAAATTAATCAGGTAACTCAGGTGAGGTCACATTGTTAGGCTGAGGAAGGACTGGACTTAGGCTTCAATATCTCATATTCTGGCCATTTTTTTTTCTTTTTCTTATTATCTTATCCAAGTATAACTATTCATCAAAAGTTTATAAAATTATATTGTTGGATGCTCTGGAAATTCTACATTCATACAGATATAGATGCAACCATAAACCACTCTGCAGGGATAATATCAGCAGAATTCATAGGATCTACTGCCCCTGGGACACAATTAAATAACAGTGGAGGTGGAATATAAATTACACTGAAAATAGCACCTCAGTTATCGAATGCCTGGGGATATGCACTGTGAAATTTACCTAGTCTTTGTGATGGTAATTCCATCCCACTTTTAATTTACTGTTGGTTTGTGTGAGTGCAGTCTTAAATTATCAAATGCATATTTAAATGATGAATATTAAAACCATTTGACAAAATTTATTTTTAAAGGCCAGATTAAAATTCAGTGAAGTAGAACAATAAGTATGCATTCATATAATTGCATTGTATGAATGTATAATTCTCATATAATTAGTTTCCCCTATACAGCCTTTCCGAATTACCCATTAAAGGCCTCCAGTTTTCTCATTATCCTTATATGGTACCTTCATACCCTGCTTAGCTGATACTAGTTTATTTTTATTTTCTTCCTTTAAAATTTATGCTTCACTAACTATTACAATGTGAATAGCCCAGTTGCAAATATGAGTAAATAGCTAAATAGTTTTGGCAATTACTTTTCTATAGAAAAATCTTAGGGAAAGAAGTTAAATGTAGTTATAGATTGTATAGATATATGGCTTTCCGTGAATATTTGTAAACCTATGTATTTGCACATACTGCACATATTTCTACATAGAATCTTGCTGTGAAAAGGTTAAAGAAAAATGTATTTACTTGTATTTCTGGTTGCATGAAAAGAAACATCGAAAGAGAACGAAAAAAAGAGAGAGAGCGCAATAATGATCTCCCTTGAAAATTACTTTATTTCTGTTGCAGAAAATAGCCATTCACTTATTCTTCAGTTACTATCTACCTAATTACCATATGAATACTCTATAATTATATACTCATTGTATATAATTATACAATGAGTATATATGTCCTTTAGATTACATTATTGTGTTTGGTGCTACTAGGTAGTTTTTAGTGTAATTACCCTAACAGAGGTTATAACAATTTTTATATTGTGAATATAAAGGGTTGTATAATTTCATGGTTAGCTCTACTTTCTTAGCACAGATTAATGACATTTTATTATTACCCCTTCTAAGCATATACAGAATATCTCATTTGTTATGCCATTCGGATCAGCAAAATGCTCAAACCTTATGAGATGGATCGCTTGACAGGAAGGAAGACATTACTTTGGGTAGTAGTAAGTGTAGCTTTTTGCCACAGTGACCATTAGTTCAATTTTGGATCCTTTTTTTCTTCTTGCTTTAACCTTATGATTGACTCGTCAATTCTCTCAGAGCTAGTGTCCCATCATGTATTTCTGGGCTCTTTCCAGAGTTCCTAGTATACAATAAGACACATGCATGTCCACAGCAAATCATCAATTATGAATCCATAATTTCCACTTTGTCTTTATAGCCAAACTCCACATGTTGTTCATAAGATGATCAACGGTCTAGTCCATAAATTGACTACTCCTATTGACCAATGTACCTAGACTTGTCTATCTTGTCTTCAACCACTCTTTTCTATCTTCAATCCCTTCCTTATCCCACACCCTACAGCAAAAAAAATTTTTGTCATCTATATTTTTCTTGTAAACTGTCACTTTCTATCACTGTTTCCAACTTTATTTTAGTCCTACTAAGTATCAAGCTAAATTTAAAATTTGAACAACCAAATAAGATGGCTGTTTGTGTGTGAAAGTGTAGAGTGAGTTGAGTGGTGGTGTATCTGTAATAGAAAGTAGAAGGCCATCCCTTTGCTGTACACCACCTCCTTTATTTTTGGAGAAATTATTAAGTTTTTCATTTACATTTGCCTACTTCTCCATATTCAATAATATTTCACCTAGGAGAGGTGAAATATAAAAAATAACACAGAATGCTATAAAGCTTCAACAGAGGTAAGTTCACACAAATAATTCGTCTTCTTAGTGAAAAATGAGTGATTAGTAAAATATCAATGCATTTTATTTAAGCAAATGTGTATCTATCTTTTATAAAGACTACTTTCAAAATGGTTTTAAAGCATTTTTGGTGCTTAAAGTAGTAACCTCTAAGGGATAATTAATATTTTTAGTGCCATGGGACAGAAAAAAAAAGGTGTTTATCTAGTGACTATAAAGTTTCTCTGTTATTTTTTTTTCTCTTTGGAAGTTATAGGTCAGGACTGTAACCTTTAGAATCAAAGTGAACAATTACATACTGAAGAAGCCTTCTCGTATACTATTCTTCAAACTTTAGTAGAAATTAGTAAGCCAGTTTCCCCTGGGATGAGAAGTATTTGTGAAGTATTCATTTTTTTAGATAAATAATTGAATTGATGCTTGGAATTTAAATATGAGTGTGTAGTAATTATGTGAGAGTATATAGAGAGGTGACACTGATGAAAATATGGCACATATTTATATGCATTTACAAAGATGCTTGTAATTCCAACTGCATTATAGCTGTGAAGGGAATGAGAGAGAAATTAAACTGGCATTTCTATGATTTATTTACATTGCAGTTATTACTTTGAGTCAATTACAGAAAACCTGGGCTTAGTTTAAATCACCCAATTTAGAAATAGACAACACCATCAGATGGTTCAGTCTCTCCTGGATTTGCACATTGCTTGCAGCATGATAACACTTGTAATAACAGAGGACATTTGAAGAGATCATTTTGCTTTACAGTTTACAAGTATCCAATGATTATGTTGTAGCCAAAATATCAGATGCTAAAGTTCCTTATTAAGTAAGATCTGCTTTCTTTTGCGTTCAGGAGTCTTTGAGTTGGAAATGAATAAATAGGAAAGCCCTTAAGACAAGAAAGAAATAGAGAAATAGAGTGAGAGAGAGAGAGTGGAGAGGGAAAGAGGCAAGAGAAAGGAACAAAGACAGTACATAAAAAGTCAAAGAAAAGGCCCTAGAATCCTATCCACGGTGCAGAAAACAGTCCAGCCAAACATCTAACTCAGCAGCTTCCACATGCTTCAAATATTAAGCCAAGTAACTGGAGATAAAAGATTTTCATAGAAAGGCACTGGAATGCAACTCTGCCAGGGCTGGCGTGTAGTGAGCAACTCTTTGCCCCTGAATTTCAACTCAGCATGGAGTGTTAAGAATGTGAACTGGGAGAAATGAAATGTCTTTCCATTTGAATATCTGTAGAGAAAGAGCTCAGCGCACAAAATGATTTCTGCCATTTTTAGAGGGGGAAAAATGGCATGGCTTAAAAACATGCAATTTAGAATTATTTATTAAAATGTAAATTCTAATATTTGCTTATTTCACAATTTTATCATAAGCAAACATTTCTTTTAGAGCCTTGGATTCCATTTTTATGCCATGAGGGCAATCAACTGCATTGAACAATGTGCATCTGACATGCTATGAAAAGAATATTAGAAGCACTAAAGAGTGGAGAATTTTCTGTAAAGCGTAAAAAGTGGACTATGAATTCCTTTTAAAAGTTGTTCCTATAAAAGCTATTTCACCTAGTTAGCTAAATAAATAAGAATTTCTAAAATATTCTAAGGTAGTTTATTTGCCTTTCATTTAAAAGTAAAGGCATTCTCTATTGAAGTATAATATACACAGAAAAGTTTAAAATCACAAGTAAACAGTTCAATTAAATATTACAAATTGTATATATCAGTTCGAACCAGCATTCAAGTCAAGTAAAACATTATCAGAACTGCAGAATATCCCTCATTTTCTTCATCACTGTCATTTCTCCTCTCCCCAAAGATAAATCCTTCATGACTTCTAAAACCATGGATTCAATTTAACTTCTGAATCTTATATATACAAAAACATAGTATATACATTTTTTGTGTCTATTTTTCTCAATATTGTTTTTGTGATATTCATCCATACTTTTGCTTATAGCTGCATCTTGTGCATGTGTGTGTATGTGCATATGTATATTTTATTGTATAAATGAACCATAGATTATCCATTATCATGATAGACATTTGGATTTTTTTCAATTTGGGTTATTTTTAAAAATATTGCTGTGCATATTATGTATATGTTTCTTGGTATACATTTGAATGCTTTTCTTTTGAGTATATCTTAACAGTGGAAGTGCTAGGTCATAAGGTGGGGTATGCTGAAGTTTTGTAGATGCTGACAACTGTTTTCCCAATTGGTTGAACCAATATTCTCTTCCACTGGTAGTGGATGAGAGTTTCCACTACTATTGTATTGTCAGTCTGGTGGGTGTGTAATGGTATTTCATTGAAGTGTTAATTTGTATCTCCTTGATTACCAGTGAGTTAGGTACAGGTCCACATCTTTTTATTATATTTAATAAATTTTAATATGTATTATATATTTAATTATATTTAATAAAATTTTTTAAACGGAGTTTGGCCTTGTTGCCCATGCTGGAGTGCAATGGTACGATCACGGCTCACTGCAATCTCCGCCTCCCAGGTTCAAGCGATTCTCCTGCCTCAGCCTCTTGAATAGCTGGTATTACAGGTGCCTGCCACTACACTCAGCTAAGTTTTGTATTTTTAATTGAGACGGGGTTTCACCATGTTTGCCAGTCTGGTTTCGAACTCCTCACCTCAGGTGATCTACTCACCTCAGCCTCCCAAAGTGCTGGAATTACAGGTGTGAGCCACCACGCCCGGACCATCTTTTTAATCTTAGAGTGGAGAGGGAAGGTTTGATTTATGCCAAAAAAAATTCTTATAATTAGCATACTGCAGATAAGTTTTTAACTTTGACCTTTAGTACTTTAGATTAAATGCAAATTATTCTTTGTTGGAGTATGGTCATAGGCATTCATCAATCTTCAGAATATTAACCCATATTTTTCTAGTTATTTGGGTCTTTTCAGGGATGTAGTTATAAAAACAAAGTGCTTCAAAATTTTACGTGAAAAATCACATTTTAATTGATTTTTAATGTTAGTTAAAAAATAAGCTATTTTGGTCAAATCAAATCTATTTACAGGTATTAGACAATGTAGGCCTTTCCCAGCTACTAAAATTTTCTCCAGATCATCATTTCTTACATTTCCTCATTCCCATGGAAGTACCTGGACCCCATTTCAGACCTACAAATTATAATCTAGGGGTGGGTGGCAGGGAAAGCCACTGGAATTTGCATCTGAAAATAAGTTCCCTATTTGATTCTATAATTATAGCCACCATGGCAACTTTTGAATAATGACATAAAAGGAAAATGTTGCAAAGTAACATCAGCAGACTTCTATGTCTCATTAGACAGCTAAACAGCCCCAGTGGATGAAATTTTAAAGCAGGTGGGAACAATATTAAAAGAGCTTTTTTTGTGAATTAGAGATATCTAGCAACGTGTCTAAGGAAGGTTGTTTTTCAGAGGTTTCTGCATTGAATGAAAGTCTGTACTGGATGATCACACAGACTACTGTTGATATACCCTTCGTAAATAAAAAACAGCATTTGTATTGTATACATATACCTGCCAAGCCTAGAACAACTACAGAAACCATAATGTGTGGCCACTAACACTCTGTTAAATTTTAGATCTCCAACTCCTTCACCTTTTGAAAGTGCTACATTTCTTAAATATAGCCAAAACCCTTATTAATAAGCTTAAACATTGACTCTCAATGAAGGTACTTAGCATAACACAACAGCAAACATAGGAATCTTTGAAATAAATTTCCATAAATATGAGGCAAGTCTGTCATAAATTTAATTTCCATCTGATTTAATAAAGGGCTAGCTAAACATAAACATGAAAATTATAAATTATGTTTTAATTTTTCTTACCCACTATAATTGTCATATAGCAGGTTAAAGTTTATGCATTGTGATTTTCATCTCAGCTAATCTCATTTAACATTACTTCACAATTAAATAACTAAAAGGAAATTGCATCTTCTAAATGCAAAGTCTGGGATCAATTTAATCAGTTCTTTTGCTTAGGATTATTTATACTATAAATTTCAATATTTTAAGTGTGATAAAATAATATATTCATACATAAAAACAGACATGCTTGCTTTTCAAAAGATAGAAGCAGAATGTCTAATTCTAAGGTTAGAGTGGTTGTTACATTGTTAAATGTCTTTGTTTCATTATGCATGTTCAAAATTTATAGAAATATTTGGGTGAAGTGTTCCCTTTGTAGTTGAGAAAATTGTCTGTGATGCTCAATGAGAAATGGCCTTCAAAACAATAGGTTCAGATTACAGGGAGTTTTCTGACTGATGGGAAGATTACCTTAGAAAAGGATAATAGCATAGATTCCTGTTATTATTTCACATGATTGATGGATCAGTTAGTTTCCCAGTTTGCTTTCCTCTTGGAGTTCCATGAGAGGCATAATTCGTTGTTTGTACACCTGCTCAGGCATGCAGAAAATATCTGGGTTTATTTTGCTACATGTACAGGGAGGCTTCTTTGCACAACCCTGAAGTCTTGTGCAGGGGTAGGAGTCCTCTGCTTACCACATATTACACTGTTCTCTGTATGAAAAGAGGAGTGAAGGAGGCAATAATGAATGACATCCAAAGAAATGTTAAGCATTTCTGTTCATTTCAAACTATACTTATGTTGTTCATTAGAAAGAAAGCTAAGGGAACTTGTTAACTTAAGCTTTAATATTCAGAACTAAAAGAATTTGTCAGCTAGCATAATATCAATATAAGCTCTCGCCTCTTAGCCAGAGGAAAATTATGCCTGACTCAGGCAAAGAGGAGAATCAATAGCATTATTAAAGAATTCTACCTTATGTGTAATTATAAGCTGCTTTTGCAAATTAATCTACCTATTGATTGACCATTTTTAAGTAAAAAATGAAATAGTCACCTTTATTATGACTAAAGAAAAATGTCCTGTAATATAATTTTATTTTTCTGTTGTGCTTTTTTTTTCCTAGACGTGTGTCACCACTATTGTGTGAATTCTGAATCATGTACCATTGGGGATGATGGAAGTGTTGAATGTGTCTGTCCAACACGCTACGAAGGACCAAAATGTGAGGTTGACAAGTGTGTAAGGTGCCATGGTGGGCACTGCATTATAAATAAAGACAGTGAAGATATATTTTGCAAGTAAGTGGACATTCAGCTTAATTTATAAAAGCATTTGGACCCCAGCAGACATTGCAGTTCAGTAATAAACTGTAAAAACTACATAGATTGTTTTTATTCTAAAATTCTGTATTGTGCCCATTGCATTTTTTCATGGCTAGAGAGTGAGTCTAGTTCATTTTAATTTAACCCAAACTTATTCAACATCTACTGTGAATATCTGGGAATTATGAAAATCCACCATATGATAACATGGTCATATCATTCCCTGTACCAGATATTCCTGAGTAAACAAGAAATGTTGACATTCAGCATACTTTCAAAAACTACATGTAATATTATTCAATTAGATTAGCTCAGGCTTTTAATTGTTTCATCATTATTATTGACAATAAGTAGGTTTGCCTTTCTGTTGTGAATTGATCTGTTGAACAAGGAGCAAAAGACCTGTCTAATGAAAATATACATTAATCCTTTTTTCTTAATCTGACTTTGAATATTATGATCCAAAGCAAATGGAAGGCATAATATGTTCTGAGAAGTCACTAAAACAAAAATCTTTGAGTTTGACTTTCATTGCACTGCCTTTTGCCCTTTGGCTTTAAGATTAAGTAAATGCAAAACAGAACATTGCGGGTAAAGGTGTCATTCAGTTTCTATCGTGAAACAAGTTTATGCCACTGAGGTTAGAGATCAATCCTCACTCCAGACCCCTTTTAACAGCCTTTTAAAGGAAGGACTTATAAAGGACTGGACTCTATCACTTGCCTTGCTTGGGAGTATAATAAATAAGAATATGAGATAGGAAAGCATGCCATAAAGTGTCCATGTCACAGCTTCCACTGAGAGCTCACCAAGGGTGCCGGATGAGTTATGTTGCTCTGCCAAACAAGGCCCAATAAAATTTTATTACAAACAACATCAACAATTTTTTTCTTTTTTATTTACTCTCATTTTAGAATTTACTCTAAATATGACTTGTGTTATCATTATGAATGACACACAAACCTGCAAAATTGGGTTATTTGAAAGTAAGTAATTTTTTAGTAAAGTAATTGAAAATATGGCTGATATATAAATATGTGCCTTTTATAAGCACATAAAAGTGAAACACACTTTCATATAAGCTATCCAAATCATGTTGGCTCATAAAGCTCATTTGTTCTTCTTGATGAAACTGTAGCATGACAGAACTTTATTTCAATTAGTGAGTGTACATTGTTCTCTATGTCCTGTGTACCATATCAGGCTAAGCTGCAGAATCTTCTTTATAATTCCTTTCCACTTATCCCAGGGATCGTGCGCTATCATCTGAGAAATGTGTGAGCTAAAGTTTCCTACCCATTTTACCTTGGAAAAGCTCATGTTGGGACGCAGGCCCTTTTCCCCTTACCTAAGGATGAAGGGTAAACTCAGAGCCCCTCAGTATCACTTGCTATGCGTCAAAAGTGCCTTCTCCAAAACAGAAACACCAGATCTTCACAACCTGAGCAGATTATTGAGGCACAACAGAATAGTTCATGTTTTTTAAATAATCTTTTTGGAACTGTATTTATAAGAATGGATACATAAACAATTGCTAACAATGAGGAGATAGTGGAACTTTTAAAATAGGAATATAATAATACTTGATTCATTAAATAGGCTATATAACACTTGAACGTGACAATACAAAAATAATGCCTGGGATTTTCAGAAACATGTTAGATGATTAAAGTTAATTTTTATTTCTATGATACTTTTCACATTAGCATTAAAATGAAGTTACAGTGATGTTGGAATTTCTGTTTCATAGGTAAAGAACAGATAGTAAAACAAAATTCCAATAAAGTTAATCATATTTACTTAATTAGGAAAATTCAAGCCATCAAGTGTATTTGTGAATCCAAATAGGCAGTTATGTTTCTAATGCACAGCCTATGAACTGTCAACTAGAATAGGTTCTCTATCAAGTATAGTGAGTATAATCTTTAAAACAGAGCCAATTGCATCTTTTTCTCTCTTCTGAAAATGAAAGTGAATATTGTTGGAGAAAGACTTGATCATAATCTTGAGTAACCTAAATTATGTCCTTTTAATAACCATTGTCATTGGAATTTTTTGTGTGGACTGAATAGTAGTTAACTATTGTATTGGAAAGTGATCCATCACATATTCTGTGTGTGTTTATGTTTATGTGTGAGTTGAATCCCTCTAAAAAAAGAAAATTATTATGAAAACATACATTAAAATATGAATTGCACTCTGATTTATTGTAATGACTTGAACAATTTGTATTTCCATTTAAAATGTCTACAAATTTCTGTCAACTTAGCATTTAAACAAGAACTTTAGAAGAAAAAAGAGGCAACATCTTATGTAGCCTTTGGAAGCAGAAGTTTAAAAGCAATCAATTAGATTTTTTTTGTCCCTTTTAGATGATGAGATTTGGTATACAGTTATCTTTTTTGTAGAAAATATTTTAATGTATAATGAGCTAATTTCCCCTTTTGATGCTGTTCCTTTGACAAAACAAGAATCTGTAACTTTTTGCTCTTAGGATTTTCAGAGAGGCTGGGCATGGAGGACAAGTAAAAGTCCCTCAGATGCACTTAGTCTATCAGACACCAATACCACTGATTGCTAATTAATTCACTGCATCTATATTAGGGTACTTCTACAGGTTATTCACGATGGGATACTCTTTACGAACTTGAGACCACCCTCCCCTTCTCCATGTGTTGTTGTTTACCTACATTTTATTTCACATCTTGTACATAGTTACACTGCTCACTGCTCCTGTTCATCTGGAAAAGAGATGTGATTTCACAATCTAAGCTTTTCAGAAATATCTTCAAATAAAATACCAATGAATGTTAAAAGCAGCTGAGTGCATTTCCAGCAGCTACGCAAGCCACATGAGGTTAAAAAAAAAAAAAAACACAGAATAAATGAACTACGTGTCAACCAATTATTTTAGACATCTCATCTATCATTAAGAATCATTCTGTGGCAGATGTTCTGCAATAGATATCCATCATGGAGAGGATCAAAGTGATAAATCGATATTGTAGCCTGATTTTTTGTCAAGGTTATGTTCAGATGGACTGTGATACCATTGATTGTTTCATAGCAGCTACTACTGCCATGACCACATGATCAGAATTGCCAGCATGATCTGTTGTTAATTCTAATTTGAAATGTTGATGCACATTTCTCCATTCGCTCAATAGTTTTTGCTGTCCAATTTAATTGTTTGAGTATTTGTTCATTTAAAAATGTAACATGGCATGTAAAAATTGTCTATATTTTCCCCAGCATCGTTATGTTTATTTTTACAGTATAGCAGTAGCTATTCATTCTTATCCCTAAAATGTGATGTGATTTTAACTTAGAATCATTTTGGTAAGTTTTTCAAGAAAGCTTGTCTCATTATTTTGTTGCCACATTGCTCCTGTAACATAACTGTTTTTTTTTTTTAAATGAACTCCGTGGGTTTTTTTTTTTCTGTTAGAATAAAAATAGTTTGACATTAGTTTCAATATATAATCAAAGAGAAACAGTGGAGTAAAAGTGCCTATAGGATAATCTTCCACTTTTTTATAAAATGTGGGGTCTAAAACTCCTAACATTTCTTTTGGAACAGATTTTCCACTTTAGAAGAAAAGCTAAAGCAAGCACGTTTTTCCAGAGCACTTGATCATGTGGTTTTTCATTCACACGGATGTCACCAGACCCTACTTAAATGAAAAAGGAACAAGATACTGATGCTAATGTCTCCTGGAAGAGTAAATGATAGACATTAGAGTATATTTTTCACACATATATCTAGCTATATTAAATGTCTATATTAAGTAAACTGGTTGAAAATTTGAAAGTTACCAGAAGAAAAATTTTATGGCATCATTCTGGCAAAAATTAAATAAAAACTACCTCTAGTGAGTCAGTCTTCCTGATGTATTCCTTTTAATCAGCCACTCCATCTCTCCTATATGAAGAATATTCTCATCCACACAGAGTTTACGTCAGCTTTCAGCAATAATGTTGTCAATAACAATGGGTTTGGTTTTTTTTTCTCTGTTGTTGCAGCTGCACTAATGGAAAGATTGCCTCTAGCTGTCAGTTATGTGATGGCTACTGTTACAATGGTGGCACATGCCAGCTGGACCCTGAGACAAATATACCTGTGTGTCTGTGAGTATTTAATCACTTCATGGGCATTTTATAATAAGCCTTTTTGTGTACACGAAATCCCTGTTCTATTACTCTCCTCTCCTGGGTTATTTTAAATGAGTGTTTCATGGACATCTCTGATCAAGTATTGTCCCTCCTCAGCTCATGTGCTGCAGAGTCTCCTCTTTCATCAAATTGCTAATGATTTCATGAGGAAGAGCTCATTCTGTTCTTACCATCGTAACATTTCAGACATTCATAGACCTTTGAACTTGGAAATGCCAGGGAAAATTTTTCTAATTTTATTGACCTTATTCTGATATGTGAAGCCCAGAGATAATCATCTTTTATGAATCCTTTGGTATTTATGGTCATTCTTTTTCAAAATAACTTGTGATATTCTTTCAAATGTATAATGCTATTTGATGTTTGTATGAGACTTAGACTGTTTTATTATGTAAACCTATTAAGCCCCTGGCTCCTTTGGAAGAACTCAGATCTGGGTTTCTCAACACCTAGGAAAGGTATTGGGTATTCATAGTGCTCCTGAGAAAATCTGGAATTTAATATTTCCCCCCCTCCATGATCTGATTGTCCAGAGTGGACAATTTGAAAAAAAATCATTCAGCTTACATGGTCACTGTTGTGAGTTTTATCACTGTTTGACCAGAAGGATGATGCCCACATAAAATTCACATCTGTATCCCGTTCCCCACCTTGTCATAGTAGCATGTGATGCGTATGTTTGACAGAGAAGTGAGCATATCTGGGAACCTTTTCATTCAAATGTTACTATCTCTGTATGAAATGAATTTAAAACATATTTGGCAAAAAAAAGTCAGACACTTTATTTAGCTGTATTTTACTGAAATTCTGCAGATGCTCTGTGGGGTTTAAAAGTCAGCGCTGTGACGAGAAAGAGAACCCTTGTGATCACTACTGTCAGAATGAGGGGATTTGCACTTTAACTGCGTTTAATGAGCCGAGATGCAAGTAGGTTTAACCTTCCACTTACTGCTGCGCTTCGTGTGACATCATTTCAGGCCACAGTTCATTGATTGAAATCATGAACATTCACATGCATTTCACAGAGTATACTTAATCTCGGGGCTCATCTGTGTCATACACACTTAACCTTTGCTTCACTCACCAGCAAGTGTGTGCACCACTAGACTGCTAGCATGTCTAGAAATATAACAGAGAAAATGAAAAGCTGATGGAATTGTCTAATAAACATACATTGCTAGAAAATAGTAGCTTTTAATTAGAGAAGTACAGAAGCAGGTGTTTTAAGATTCTATTTCTGTATACTATATTTGGAATGATAATTTTTATTTAGTAACTGACTTTATTTCAAGCACAGATTAAGTGCTATAGTATTTTGTTTCCCAAAATTTTACTGAGAACTGCCCAACCTTCATCAGTATGACCTCTTGACAGATGAAAGGTCTTACAGTAAGACCCTTTTTATAGTCTGAAAAATTTCCAGAAACTTTATTTCTTAATAGTTTAAGTCATTCTTTATTGATTCAGTTTGTGGTGTTTTGAACATATATGTGAATTTAACTCATATCTCCTGTGAGAAATTTCAAGGATTACCTTTGGGGTAACTGTCAACGTTCATACAATGGAAGTTATTTTTGCATTGTGCATTTGAGCTTTAGAGGTGCATCACATCTGGCATATACTCCTTAATAACCAGTGTCATAATGAGCAGCCTTGATTGGAATCTGGTAACTTCTGGGAATCTCAGAGTACCTAGTAGTGGTTTTAAAGCAAAACTGTATTAAAATTCACACTTTTTTTTTTTAACCATAATGCTACTATTTTATTAATAATGAGTTGCTGAGATTTGAGGTAGAGGCTTGAGCTGAAGGAGTTTGGTTGTGAAGGTGATACTTGCGGGCATGTAAGTCTTGCAGATCTTCTATAGGGACTCTACATCAAAAGGTATGACCCCATTTCAAGTGAAAAGTGATGAGGGCTTGAATTTGGGCATTGCAAACAGAGGGAAGAATAGAGAACAATAGATTCATTAACATTTCAGAGTTGATACATCTAAGGTTCTCCCTTGCCAAAAATTGATTCAGGTACTTATTTTATTTCTATTTTAGAACACCAGTAATGCTTCCTCTGAATCCCAGACTTCATTTATCCTGCCCCTGTCTCACTAATTCTGGGCAAAGGACATACACTGCAGGCCCACCTTTCCCACCCACAAATAGGTCTCAGTGTGACTCCCCATCCAGAGAATGCACCTGTATTACCAGAATAAAAATCTCTCATGGGTGTAGCAGCCCACATTGATTTTTTTTCCACCTTTTGCTCTTACCAAGTATCATCAAAATCATACAATTTTAAAATGATAATTGGCCTCTCTGATAAACACAGCCAGGAAAAAAAGAAAAACATGTTAATTGTAGGAGTTTAGAGCAAACCTCTCCTACTTTTGTGTGCTCGTATCTCTATCTCTATTTGCAGTTGGCTCTTTGGAAATGTGTGCATTAATATTCTATGCCTTAAAATCTATTCTGATAATGGACATAATGTGTATACAATCAGCCTCCATATCCCTATGCTCTACATTCAAGGGTTCAACCAAGTGCAAATCAGAAGTATTTGGAAGTGAGCCTGTACAGCTCAGCACAGACACAGTTTTTCAGTACAGACATTTCCCAAGTCATTATTCTCTAAACAATACAGTAAAACAACTATTTACATAGCATTTACATTGTATTAGGTATTTTAAATAATCTAGAGATGATTTTAAAATATAGGGGAGGGTGTGCATAGCTTATAGACAAATATGGTGCCATTTTTTTAAATCTGGGACTTAAACATCCGAGGATTTTGGTATCCGAGGAAGGTCTTGGAACCAGTTCCCCACAGGTACAAAGGATGACTATATTACATTCCTCACACTTAAACCATATAAGAAGCAAGGAAGAATTATGTTCTGTTATTGTTTATTCATCAATTCCTTTACTAAATATTTAGTGATAATCTATAATGAGTGAGTCTCTGTGTAAATTTTGGAAGACAATTAGTAACAGCTAAAACTGACCTAGCAAATACTCTGCACCACATACTGTGTTAAACTCTTTACGCATTTTACGTGTGAAGTTAGACAGTTACACATAAATATTATTTGTATCTAATTGTTACCCCTTTTCATAGAGGTCACACACTAGGAAGTGGTGGATGTCTGAGAGTCAGACCAGTCCTGTTCAATTCTAAAGTCCGTATCCTGGTTATAACTCTCACACTGCACTGCACTCTTTATGCTGGAACAATGTCAATAGTTTTTACTTTTGAGGAACTTAAAATTCATTTTGGGAAGATGAATGGCTTTTACAAAATTAAAATATCATTTTATAATGATTATAATATAAATATGACCAAAGTGCTCTGGGAAAACAATTGAATAGAGATCAATGAATGATTCTCAGTGGGACAGTGGGAGGCTTTATACATAAAGAGACATTTTCACAATATTTTTAGAAAACATATTGTAGTTTTTATAGGAAAGAAAGGGTTGAAAATCTTTTCCAAAAGAGGGTAGAGCACAATCAAAGGAAAATAGGTCTAAAAATAAAAGGTAAAGGTAGCTGGGAATTTAAAAGGGTTATATGCACAACAGTAGAAGTGAAGGCTAAAGAGATATATTGAAGACAGTTTATTAGGTACGCTTTATACCATGACGCAAAAGTGGGTTTGTAGAAAGAATATTAGAAAATTAAGGTTGGAACCCTCAGAAATACCACTACTTTAATGCTGTCTCAAGGAGGAATCAATAAAATTAAATGAGATTTAGAAGTTGGGGGAGATTTACTGAACAGTAGATTCCTATAAGTCAAAGGTGTAGAGCGCCAATGAGTATCAACTCCAGACAGTTCAAAGAGGGTAAAAGTGTTATAAGTGGTTTATTGCATTTCTCAATTTAGTGGCCATTGTGAAAGATGTTTTGGAAGTACTGTAGAGATAGAAACCAGATTATGGTTAATTAATTGAAAGGAGAAGAAATGAGAAAAATGTTGATACTTTTCTGAATACTTAGTTATGAATTAAATGAAAAAAAAACAAGTAAGATCTAGAGGAAAATATTTTTATGAAAAGGAAGACTAATGTATTCAAGAAGACTTTTTTGCATTATTCAAAGCCTGCTATCAGGGCCTGGTAAGGAGAGAGAGATAGTTCAGGAGGATTTCATACTCATGTTCCTCAAATTTGAAATTTCCAGAATATATAAGATTGTCCTTGTTTTACCTAGGATAGTTATAAACCATATGACACTAAAATGTAAGTGAGTATAAGTGAAATTTAATATAAAGTATCAATAAAAAAAGATCCAGCTAAGGGAAGATGAGGCCCTCAGCATATCGTTGTAGTGATCAATTCTCCTCACCAGAGGAGATTTTGGAAACCGTGTTTAGCCATGGATCTCAATTGGCAGTGGTCATGTATTGTTAATGAAAATTGAGTATGTACTACTTCATCTAAATACCTTTACAGGAAACAGACATTGCTTTAAGAGATACAATATAGTGCTTGCTTTAGTTTCATTGGTAATATATATTTATTTTTTACATGGAGTGAAAAACTATTTGAATTGTGCAAAACTTATACACTTTTGGAATATCTATAAAGTATCTAGGTCTATGAAGCTGACAGTGTTTTCCACATAGAAATGTTATTACTATAGCCTTCAATTTAAAGGATAAATTTGTTCTTTGAAAGGCTTCACTTTTGTCTCTTGATGACCATTTTCACTTATTGCTATGTGTGGAATAAAAAGAAAACCCCAAGAGAAGCCTAGAGAAAAGAATATAATCTATTTATTTTCACATTTATGTGGGGGCATTTTTACATTTATGAAGGTAGATATATTGAATAATATTGAAACAATGTATTTTTTAATGTAATATATTATTTTGACAATGTTTGTATTGTTAAGTAAGATTTACTGTGAGTTATAGAAATCACCACTACTGTGAAGAATTATTGACCATGCCTTCCTACCTTCTAAGATTTCTCCCTAGCACTAGACTATCATTTACATTGAATTTAAGTTTTTTGTAAACTTTCCTCCCCAGCTTTACTTCTCAGCAATATCCACAGTAGCGTTCATGCTTCAAAAATAGAGAAATGTGTGTAATTATCCTGTCTCACTACTACTTTCCTATTAACATGAATACAGCAACACACACACATATACTCACTGCATAAATACAGCACCATCCCACACTTAGGTGTCTATGCTCAAATAACTCACTGAACCCACATGTGTCTCCTGTTTTTCTAGTTTACTCTTACTATCTCATCAGTCTCAACTCAGGTATCCCTGTATGTGGCATATGGCTAGTGAATACTATATATTGGCTGAATTGAATTTAAGATCTCAAACTAAACAAATCAAATTTCAGTGAGAAAATAATATACATAGGCAATATTTTTTTGTCACTTTATGAGCTGAATTGTGCCTCCCTCTCCCTGAAGTCGTATGTTGAAAACCTGATACCCAGTACCTTGGAATGGGACTGTATTTGGCAACAGGGCCTTTGAAGAGGTGATTGAGTTAAAAATGACCGGGCCTGATGGCATATGCCTGCAATCCCAGCACTTTGGGAGGCTGAGGTGGGCGGATCACTTGAGGTGAGGAGTTCAAGACTAGCCTGGCCAACATAGTTCAAGACTAGCCTGGCCAACATGGTGAAACCCCATCCCTACTAAAAATACAAAAATTATCTGGGCATGATGGTGCATGCCTGTAGTCCCAGCTACTTGGGAGGCTGAGGCATGAGAATGGCTTGAACCCGGGAGATGGAGGTTGCAGTGAGCCAAGATTGTGCCATTGCACTCCAGCCTGGGCAACAAAGTGAGAGTCTGTTTTAAAAAAGAAAGAAAAAGAGAAAGAGAAAGAAAGAAGGAAATAAACAAAGAAAGAGAAAGAAAGAGAAAGAGTGAAGAAAATGGTTTCATTAGGGTGAGCTCTAATCCTGTCTGACTGGTGTCCTTGTAAAAGTGTGATAAGAACAGAGAGGGAGGTATCAGACACATTGCACACACAGAAATGACCATGTAAATGAATAGACAGTGTGAAGGCAGCTATCTGCAAGCCAAGAAGAGAGGCCTCAGAAGAGACCAAAATATGCTGATCTCAGACTTCTAGCCTGTGAGAAAATAAATTTCTGTTGAATAAGTCATCCAGTCTGTGTGCTTTTTATGGCAGCCATAGCAAAATAGTGCATATTTTGGTACCAGAATTGTGGTGCTGTTGCAACAAATACCTAAAAAGGTGACTGTGGCTTTGGAGCTGGGTAATGGGTAGAAGATGTCAGAATGCCAAGGAACATGTAAAAAAAAAAGCCTCAATTTCTTTGAAGAGATTATTGGTAGAAACACAGATGTTAAAGTTACTTCTGGTGAAGTCTCAAATAGAAATGAGGCACATGTGTTTGGAAACTAGAGGAAAGGTGATCTTTGTTATGAGGTGACAAAGAGCTCCACTGAACTCTGTTCTGTCTAGTGTTTTGTGGAAGGTAGAACTTGCAAGTGATTAACTTTACATTTGGCAGAGGCTAAGCAAAATGTTGAAGTCATGGCCTGGTTTCTCCTTGCTGCTGATAGAAAATAGTGAGAGGGAAAAGATAAACTGATGGAATTGTTAAGCAAAATTGAAGATCTGGAAATTTCTCAGCCTTGCCATATTGCAAAATTAAGTAGACAGAATGTTCTGAAGAAGAAATCAAGGGGATGGCTGAACAGTCATTTGCTGTAAAGGATTATTGGTGTGGCTCATGGGTTCAACAATCTCAGCATAACTGCTGCCATTTGTACTAAATGGACCAGAGACAGGGCAAAATGAAGGAAGACTCCTGGATTTTTGATACATCACCAGATGAATTTTGGCTGGAAAATCTACTGGTGCCCATTCTATTAAGAATATATTTTCAAGGCCAGGTGTGGTCCCTCATGCCTGTAATCCCAGCACTTTGAGATACCTAGGAAGGCAGATCACTTTAGCTCAGGAGTGCAAGCCCAGCTGAGCAAAATCGCAAAAAATTGGTCCATCTCTACAAAAAATTCAAAAATTAGCCAAGCATGGTGGTGTGCACCTGTGGTCCTTGCTACTTGGGAGGCTGATCTGGGAGGATCACCTGCGCCGGGGAAGCTAAGCTGTGATTACTCCACTGCATTTCAGCCTGGGCAATGCTGTCTCAAAAAGAAAACAAACACATCATTTTTAGCACACTACCATAGCCTCTTTTTGGTTATATATCCTCAGCAGCCAGCAAACACTCCTCTTGTAGACCCTACCACAGAAGACTAGGGAAATATTGAAATGTGCTAATAAACTTCTCCTGGATGTAAATCACCAGTGCTTGGGCATTCAGGAAGGGACACAGTACAGGAGAATGAGGAGGTCAGGGATTCCTCCCTTTAGAAGTCTTCTTCCTGTTTTCTGGATTTTGAATGCAGATTTAAATTTGTATCCTCCTCACATCAGTCTCCTATGTTGACCACACTAAAGGAATCCATTTAATGGCCAGTATCTTTACTATCAAAGGTGAGCCAGAAACTAAAGAAGTTCTGTTGATTCCATAGGAAGAAACATTAACAGGAAAGAACACAAGTTCTGGATTCAGACTTCCCTGGATTCACAGACATATTCCTCCACTACTGTTGGTGTAGCCTATTAGCCTCTCCAAGCCTTAGTTTCTTCCTCTCTAAAATAATGATTCTCGTATGTACATATAAAAACTTCCATAGGAAAGAAGTGCTGTGTGGGGACAGATACAATTAGTCTTAAAATCTGTGCTTAGTGCCACTAGGTCTTTTTTAATTCTGCTTGACTTTGCTATGCAAACTAGCTTTTATTTTTAAATCATGAAGGCATACCACTGTGATACATGGCGTTATTGAAGGTAACCTGTGGAAGTTTCCTTTGGCGTTCCATACTCTAGCTTCTGTTTTCCAAGCAGTTCCTGGCTAAAGTTTCGGCATTGTAGTAGAGCAGCAAGTATTTGAAAGTCCATATTTTGTACATATTTCATTTTTTTTTCTTTTGACCTTTCTTTGTAATACTGATCTTCTCAGAAATTACTAAAGGTTCTCTGTACACCTAAAGACACCTAACTCAATTCTTTCTCCATACTGACAGAGAATAAATAATATATATTCTCATATTAGAATAAAGAAGCTTTTCAAAGCCAAAATAAAAGTCACCTTCTTTATTTTATTGTCTACGAGACCATAGATTTTTTAGAAATAAAAAATTAGCAGTTCTGAGAATTTCTTACAATATCCACATTTCCTAGTATTACCTACGGTTATTTTGGTTTCTGTTCAATTCCTTTATGCAAATATACTTTTGCAGATTGTTATACACTAAAAAATGAGATCCTATGATACACACTCTTTTATGTTAATTTACTATACAGTGTGTTACAAACAGCATTGCATGTTAATTTGTATAATTAAATGCTTTTAGTTTAATTGTCTGCCCACTGTTCCATTATCTGGATTGTCCCTATTTTAACCAACATGGTGTCATTCAATAATTAGGTGTGTTTGTTTATTTGTTCATATTTTACTATTTTTTCTAGGATATAAACTGTACATGCACATAAATGTCTATGTACTCATATCAGTAGTTTTCTGGAACAAACACTCAAAGTTAGAAATATTATGTCCAAATTTATAGATTCAAGCTCACTGACTCTTTGGACAAGTTACATCCTCTCTGTGTGTCCCATTTCTCCTGTCTGTAAAATAATGGATTTGGACTAATTGTTCACTAAAATACTGTAAAATATGAGGTTCATATATTTAAATGTGAGTTCTATATGGACTTCGTCTAAAAACTGGTTTCAGCTTGGTTCAGAGTCACAGTCCCAGATACAAATTTTTCCAAAATTTCTCTAAAATACTTATGAAGATAATGAGAAGACAAAGATTGCTACTAGCAACAAAAATAATGAGTAACGGAAAACCTATTGTTAACACTGTTGTTAACACTGAAGAACTAATCGTAAAACTCTTGAGTCAAAAATACATATTTCTGCTTAATTTTCCTTTATGATTTTATGCTTTATTTCCCTCATGCTCTAAAATAATATGGCAGTGTATATCTAGGTATATAAATAGACTAAATTATGCCCGACTACAGAAGAGAGAATCATCCTTTATACCTCTTTCCTATTATAAATCCCTATGCCAGTAGACTCACAGATTATAAGAATTAGAATCTCAGCTTTCTGTCCCTCTCCTTGTTCATACATTGCCTGGTGAGATTAAAAAAAAAATACTGCCAATATCTTCTTCTCATATCCATTCATCAACAAATATTTACTGAGCACCTGCTATATACCAGACACTATCCTATGCACTAGAGGACATATTGGTGAACAAAACAGATAAAAAAAAATTGATTTTGTGGAAATTCATCTCTAAGAAGGTAGAGACAGAAAATAAATATTTACAATATTGTTAAGTATTTTAATAATGTTAAGAGCTGTTAAGAGAAAACTAGAGCAGAAAAGAGAGATGGAATTTTGAGGGGAGATTTGACATATGATGTTACAGTTGCCAGTGAAAGCCTTCCTGAGATGATGGTATTTGAGTAAAGACCTTAAGGAAATGTGGGAATGGGTCATCTGGCTATATAGGGAAAGGGATTTTAGTCCCAGAAATAAATAAAAAACAATAAATACAAAAGTAAGACTAGTCACCACAAAGTTGTGGCTAAAAATGTAATATATATAAAGTACATGACCTTATCTTATAAAAAGTATATATACACACATATACTTATGTTAATATATACACATGTATAATGACAAATGTGTATATCTATATATAATACACATGTACATGTACAGAAAAAGTATTAAAGACAGTAAATCAAAAAGGTAACAATGACATCTCTTATTGCTGGAATTTGGGTAATATTTAATCAGTAAAGAGAGTTTTTTTAATATAATTAATATTATCTTTCAAAAACAGAAGAAAATACAATGTTTTAAAATTATTTGAAATATCAAAAAAGGGAGAACCAAAATGACCTAACTTTAATATTACATTGCTTCTGAAATCACATCAGTTTAGATACTCCGTGTTTTTGAAATGGCAGGATGGCACAACTCCAGGACACTTCTTATAATATATATTATTATTTCTTGCCCATAGCAAGAACAATTCTCCATGTGGTCACAAACAAGATAGCACTGTTAGTTTTTATATTTTGTTTCTTCATTTGAAACAAACGCTAAAAGTAACTTGCTGTGAGCATTTTGCCTGCATCTTTTTTTTTTTTTGGGTTGGATTTATATGGACATCTTTTTTTGTTTATCTCTCTGGGGAAAATGGTTTTTCATAAAATCATCTTTCATCATCTGTGTGTGTGTGTGTGTGCGCGCGCGCGCGCGTGCACCCGCATGTAGGTTTTTACATTTATCACATTATTCAATGATATTCCATATGTTGTGGCTACAATTGACCTCTCATCTGTGGACATGAAACATATTTTCATAAAATTGGCCTGGGAATTCTCGCTGCTCTATTCCATGCCCCCTTTAAATTTAGATGTCTCTTTTTCTCTAGCAGGTTGTAAATTCCTTCAAGTAAGAGGTTATGTCTGATTTCTCGATTTTACCCCAACAGGTAGCATGTATTATCCATGTGATATGTCCTGAATGAATATTGTTAAATAGTTAATGTGTTAGTTCCTGTATTGTATTATGGGATACGGCAGCTTATGATACACTCATCATTCTGTCATAATGATAATAACACATCTTCCTTTATTAATAAGTTTTCAAAGAATGGAGAGTCAGAAAATAATAGAAAAATGATTCATTTTACCATGATTTTTGGTCTGCTTTCTCATCTCCATGATACTTTCTAAAACGATTGTATGATGTTTCCTGAGTGTTCTCAAACTCACACTAAATATCTCTAAGTAAAGAACTAGACAGGCTTAATACACCATCTTAATTTACTAGAAAAACTTAATTTGATTTATTTTATTTTCTCTTCTCTTTGCCTTTTGTTTGATGTCTGTGTGTTTTTACTTTCTGATTGTCTCTCAAAAAAAGATGGAGCATAAGAGGAAAGTCTGGTATATCCCCTGTCATTTGGCGCCTCTGAGTCTATTTAAGGAAGAAGATGAGGCAAGGAGAAATAGAGGATGTGTTTCAGGCATTTGAGTGGTGTAAGATAAATGATGCTAGTGGATTAGTGTTGGACAATAACCTTAGACCATGACATAATTCTCAGGAACATGGTAGGCTTAGCTGGAGTTTAAAATTCATTCGATAGCAGTAGGGGAACACTGATAACATTTGAAATATGAAGTGTCACAATTATATGTATGTCTTAGAAAAGTCTTAATGACATAATGATCTGATAATAAAAGATCCCACAGGTTTGAAAAAAATAGATTTTATAATGAATCCTAATTTACAATGAAAGGAAGACAAATATATTTCAATTAAAAAATGGCTAGCAGGTTTAATGGCAAACGAGGCACATAAAACAGTATGGAGCACTGCATATGTCAGGGCTGTACTTTGTTTTGCTTGCTCAATTGTTCTACCCTGTACCTCTTTTCTCATCTTAATATGGAAATTGCTAATGACATCTACCTCTTTAGATTGTTTTGAGGATTAAAAAATGTAATATATATATATATATAAAGAACATAGAATATTGTCCTCAACATAGTAAACACACAAAATGAAAATTTTAAAAGCATTGTAATAGACTAGATACAAAATAATCAGAACTTGCTTTAATTTGAACTTCTAGGGGTCCAAGCAATAAAAACAAGTGTTTTTTAAACATGTTTGTTACTGAAAATTAGGTAAAATTTGGCATAAGAAAAAGATTAGTCGTGCAATGACAGTGAAAGTAATAGTGACCGGGAAGGGGACTACAATATATAAAGCCAGCTCAAGTTCTATTTAGGGGATCCTCCCTCAGTTACCGTAGAAAACATGGGCAGGAACTAACATTTATAAATATTTTTAGAGTAAATTTTTTTAAGGCAGAGGATGCAAGGTGAATACGTAAGAACCAAAGGGGCATTCATTTAGAGAATGATCTGAATTAAGCACTTTGTCATATTCTTTGCTTTTGTGATTGTTTCAATCTAATTATTTTATTGAGTGTTCAGCAGTATTTTTCCAAGTCCTTAGGGTGAGTAATACATAAGAAAAGCACAGGTATTGGAGAAGCCTTTGTTGGAAGGCATTTGGGAGGAAGATAATGAGTTCTGTTTCTGTCACAAATTTCAGAAAAGTGGGAATTATTCCTCTATATTGTGATGGCCTTGGTTCCTCAAAATATTTGCCTCGCAGAAAGGAGGCTGCACAATTTGCTCTTCACTGGTCCTGCTGTCAGGCTGAGCAGCACTCCTCCATGTGGACCCATGACCTAGCGGCCCCTTAGAGAATGCTTAAGAAGAGCCTAAGGAAATTGTCATGAGTGATTTCAAACAGACCACAACTTTTCAGTAGGGATATTGAACAATTCAACTTCAGCAGCTGGTGGTGTCCACATTTCAAAAGTCAGGTCATTATATGTCCCTGGTTTGCTTTCTCCCCCTTGGCATATTTTCAAAGAATAAAATCTGAAATGTGCATGTCTTTTGGAGCAGTGAAGGCCAAGAAAATCTATCACATCAATGCCTATCCTTTATGATTCTAGGTATCAGGTTGTAGCTTGCTTTAGCTTTCACCATGCTAGTTGTGCCATGGGGAACAAAAGGAACACAGATATCACATTTTTCTGTCCAAGTTTAAACTCTAGTTTGTGCTTTGAGGGACAAGTGGCACTGCTTAATGGAGAATAATTATACAGTTATGTATTGGGCAGCTATTATCATGCAGCTCTGAAGCAATCATATTATTTTCACATGATTTTGTGACACATTATTGGCCTTAAATATAATCAGTAGGTTAGACTATCCAAAGAAACCAAACCCAATACATTATATATTATTTTATTTGTATAATTGTTTATTGTTTATTCGTTTAAATTATTTTGTCTTTGTTAGACCACTTTCTTAGATTTTATTGCTGTAAACAAACAACTTCAAGTTTCAGTTGCTTGTAACAACAAAGGTTTATTTCAGGCTCATGTTTCATGCTTAAACAAGTCAATAAAATTAGATTAATTAACCTTCAACCTAGCACTTGATCCCAAATTAACTTTATACAATTCCTAGGCAAGAGTTAGAATCATATGCTTACCAGTCACATTTGCTTAAGAATAAAAAAATAGATTAATAATTGCTAATGTTATCATCATTTAGGGAAATATTTTGTTTCTCCTTTTTTACATTAGAATGATAGCAGAAAAAGCCATCGTGTTAAAGGAGTCGAGAAACTTAACCCTATTTTTTTCTGTTGGGAATAAAATGAGACATTACAATTATATTGATATTGGTATGCCATATACACTTTTTAAATTTAATATTCATAATGTCATTTATTGGCTGAGTTAAACTAACTCAGATGATACAAATTTTATGTGCATTTTATCTCTTAATTCTCTCAAAAGAGCTGAATTCTTTTCTTTTTTTTTTTTTTTTTTTTGCTGAGTTTTATTGCATTACAAAAAGAAAAAGAAAAGAAAGAAGGAAGAAAGAGATAAAGCTGTGAGGTGGTAAGAGGAAACCATACAAAATAGAAAAGTCAAAACTGTAAAAGAGGAAAGGAAGTATATTTGAGGGAAAAACCGAATTTAAAACAGGGTAGATCTGAGTGCAATGTGTGATGCAACCAGGAAGTATTACTCTCCCTTGTTACTAGAAATGAGTAATCTGAAATGAGGTGACTTGGTTGAAGATACATCTTTTGTAAAAAGAGGAGCCTAGATTTCAGCCCAGGCCTGGCTAATTCCAAAACTCGCATGCACTATTTGTGTCATCCATACCAAAACTTACACATAAAATAATCATTTATTTAAATGAATTGATGGAATTAAATTACATTTAATTGTATATTTGTTTTTTTATATATAAAATAGGTTTTCATATTAAAGTACCCACCAGGCAAACACCTCTATAATTAAATTTTTGTCATCCTGAAACAATAACTGAATGGCACACAATTTACATGGCTGAATGAACATAATTTACATATGCCCAAATACTAGAATGTAATAATCTCATTTAAAAAATGTAAGAATTAATGAATTAAAGAATAAGTGGATGAAAGAAAGAAGGAATATAATTTAAATATTTTCTCTGGTCTTATATGTAAAGAATCTCCCATAGTTGATTAACATTCCTTTCAGTGAGAAATGGCTGATTGATAATTACATTAAAGTATGTTCTTATGAATGGTGCTATATATTCTTTGCAGAATAGAGAAGTTACACATATATGAAACTTCTACATATGTATGTGTGTTCCTGTAAACTTCTATATATGTATGTGTGTTCCTATGTATTCAACTATGCCTCTTCCATGTTTTCACTCATTCTTCTATTCATTTTGTCAAACAGCAAATGTATTGATCACCCAAACATATCTATTGAATATTTAATGGATACTGTTCAAGAAATGAGGGAATACAAAGATGAATAATCAATAATCCTGACCTTTAGGTAAATCATAGTATAGTATAGTCATAGGCAAAGATACCTTTAGTTAATTATGAATGCATATATAAGTAGAGAAATCAAAAAATAAAATATAGTGTATTTGTGATTGTACACTGATCAAATATGTAAAGATATTTATGACTGACCCCAAATATTAGCTTCCTCTGTAATATAATTTTGTAGCATTTTAGATTTAGTGAAGATATTTGTCTCTACTTCCTGAATCAATTTTTAGGACATTGCCTGCTTAAACCTTCTCACTTTGGTTCTAAGAAAAGTAATCTTAAACTGGGATTAGGAAAGAAATGTGTGTGAATGGGTAACTCTGTCATAAGCTTTCAACAATTTCTGTCTGCAACATCTTCCTATAAATGTTAAACGAATCTGGTAAGAATTTTATGACTGATTAACATTTATACCGGATAGACAAATTTGCTAATTCATACTGAATCTTGATTTTAACAAATCTTTCTCATTTTATCTCAGTTTATTTCAAAATTTTGATTGCATTATTTTTGAACAATTACAAATTTTAAAAATATTTTGAGAGTACAGTTTCTAGATTTTGAAGAAGGCTAGATGCTAGTAATTGAGTAATTGAAACTGATACTAATACAAGATCTCTTCATAGGCGATAAATTTTGGTGCTCTAGAAAGATTTGGTGTTACATTTAGGTAGCTATGTAGGGGTCATTAAGAAATCTTGGAACTAGAACAAGGACTATGCTGAACTACCAAAAAGATGATCACCATTTGTTTGTCTTATTCATTTCCCATTGTTTCAGACTCTAAAGTATTCAAGTGGCTAACATCAGTATTTCAACACCTGAGCATTGCAACTGAAAGTGAATTGAATATTTTCAGAGAATTAGAATTAGATATAGCACTAGTTAAGACATTCACATACTCAAAACCTTGTAATAACACCTCCTGATATCCTACTATTGCCCTAAATTTGTATAGGATACATATACTTTTAACAGTGCTTAATAACTGCAGTTGAATATGCCAGACATTGCCTTTATAATTTCATGTCTCATCACTGTGTACCTCTGAAACTCTAAGAAATAGGATGGGCCTTTGTTGGGTTTTTGTAGAAAAAAATATTTATTGCTTACTATCACTTTATGCTAAAGCATAACATATTTAGGTAGCAAGCTAGCTGCTTTGTCTGCATGGCATTAATCATTGAGATTTGCACCCAGGGCTTTGTATTTTTAAACCAGTCTTGGAATTGGCCTTCATCTCGGGAGCATTCCACTGGTATTGCGATGGAATATTCATTTTTTCTTCCTACCTTCAGCTACAGAATGGTAACCACTGTTTCTAATGTAATGGCCTACATTTATGTCTTCAATTACATCCACCATATTACCTAATATTAATTTTATGATGGTTCCCTTTCCTTTTCAGTTGATGTAAGTAATGTATTCAGTTAAACAGAAATTGTCTATTCATTCTAAAAAAATACCTATGTCTTCCTGATCAGCTTTCAGTAAAATTTTCTCTGAAATGTCTAGATGATAAAAGTTTTCCATCACTGGATATTTTATTGTTTAAAATATATATTTAGTCATCTTTATTACTTCCGTGACCACTTCTGTTCAAGCTTACTGTACAACATTTTGTGTTTAAACATTTCTAACTTAAATCACCCAAACTTAACAAACTTCCTTTTATGAATCATTTCTTGGTAAACTAAATTTTATCCTCTCTTTATGTTTCTCCTTCTAAGAATAAATTACATTTAAAAATCCATTTTATTAATTGCATTTTTTTTCATGGCCACCTCTTCAATAGAAACTTCTCACTAATTTTTACCTTTTCCTAAATTAATTATTAGTTCCATACACACTTTATTGAATATATCTTTACTCTTTTTACTTTATCACATTATTTGATATTATTTGAACTCTTGATTTCTGAGAAGTGTTAATGTGGTAAAGTAAAAAGAGAAATGACATATTCAAACTCTTGTTAATGTGGTAAAGTAAAAGGAGAAATGACATATTCAATTACAATATGAATACGTCAATTTTTTATTAAAATAAAACAATCGTATTTTAAAATTGAGTTTAGTCAGAAAGAGTTATTGATCAGGTTCGACTTATTGATCTTATCAGTATTAGTTAACAAATATTTAATGTAATCATTTAAAATGAGGCATTATAGGCCGGGTGCAGTGGCTCATACTTGTAATCCCAGCACTTTGGTAGGCCAAGGCCGGCGGATCACAAGGTCAGGTGTTGAAGACCAGCCTGGCCAACATGGTGAAACTCCATCGCTACTAAAAATACAAAAATTAGCTTGGCATGGTGGCACATGCTTGAAGTCTCAGCTACTCGGAGGCTGAGGCAAGAGAATCACATCAACCTTGGAGGTGGAGGTTGCAGTGAGCCAAGACTGTGCCACTGCACTCTAGCCTGGGCAACAGAGCGACACTCTGTCTCAAAAAACAACAACAAAAACAACAACAACAACAACAACGAACTAGGCATAATATTGTATTATTACAGAGTTGAATCAAGTAAATGTATTACAATACAAATAAATTTAAAATACTACCTTAGGCTATTTGAATAAAATAATGCAAAGTAACACCAAGCTATTGTCATATAAAACATAACAGTCAAATTTGGATTGAGAACAGTATTCAATAAATAGAAATTATAGCACTAAAGCATTTATTGAAAAAATACCAAATGAATGAAATATATAGTAACTGGCTGTAGGTGTTCAAAATTGTATGAATTGATGCATAATAAGGATATATTTAAAATGTATACATTTTAAATGAATTTATAAATGATAGATCTTTAAAGATATATTAGATACATCTATAGTATTTTGGAACTCCACAAAAATGTGAAGTTAATTTTAAGAAGGATATTACTATGTCCCTCACTGCTACTGTGAGAGACAGGTTATTGAGCATAGCTGACCATAGGTCCAAGGCAGTGTGGTAATTCTTACACTTTTACAATGGAAATAAATGCATTTTTAAAAATAATATTTTTACACTTAAATTAAGAGCTTGGTATTCTTCTGGGCATGAGAAAGTAAGGAAAAGCAATTTTTCCTACTTATGTATTGAATTAAAATAATCAGTGTTGCCATCTAAAACAATGATTAAATAATTATGCCACATTTTATTTCTGCTACTACTTATTTCTGCTTCTTTAGGTGGATTATTTGAACATAAAATCCGTCATTTCATACAGTGTATAATGTATACTCATAGAATACTAATAGAAGTTAGATATGAGTATATTTTTATATAAAAGTACCTGTATTAGGATCTAGCATAAAGTTTAGTAAATGTTAACTGAAATTCATGGAACATTTCACGTGAAAGTTGAGATAGAACATTTATTAAGCACGTTATAAAAATTAAGAATCCTCATGTATACACAAAATAATTTTATCTAAGAATTTAAAATTACCTACAGTAATTTTATCTATTATTGCAAAACAATAACAGATGGCAAGATTTTAAAGTAAAGTTAAGCAGATGAATAAATATCTCAGTATCTGTCCCAAAATGCTAGGATTTTTGGTTTTCTGCTTTTTTGCATCTTGCAGTGCTACTCTCTGCCAGAGAAGTGGGTATAAAAGATATGCAGAATACAAACAGTGTACACCTTTCAAGTTGGAAATATTATATAAAGGTAGTTATATTCTCACCACCAAAATAGTGTAATTTGATGAGTTAATCAGAAAAAAAGTATTTTGCATGTAACTTTGAGTTTTTCTGATTTTCCTTGCTCTATGAAAATACTTTGGCGTAAATTGCTGCATAACCTGTCAAATCGTATTTTTAATTTTTATTGAATGAGATTTTAAGAGCATTAAGACATGCCTGCCACCATAAACAATTTTTCCAAGGCTTCCTTAATCCGTTTGTGTCACTTTTTTTTCCTGTGTAGAGAAAGAAAAGGTTATATTAAAAGATTTTTCTTTCTGAATGCCTCCATCATCATGGTTAATAAGGGCAACCTTGCACATATATATAAGAGGAGAAATTCAATTTTAAATTGCTTTAAGGTTCACCTTTGAATTTCATTGTGGTTGCAAGAGTCCCATGACCTTTAAATTTGATGAAAAGAGAGAGCAGATATTAATCTCATTATGTTATTTTGAAGTTCTCCCAAAGTGGATGGCTCCAGACCACATTTCTGCAAAATGACAAGAACAGTTCATATAAATTGATCATTGTCACAGGAAAGACAATATCTAAAGATTTTAATATACCTTCAGTGGTTTATATCTCATTTTATTCTCTTTGTAATAATTACTATTTCAGAGTTATTATTTAAGAGTTTAAATGTATATCTCACAGTTATACTACTAAATGTAATAACGTTCATTTTAAAGATTATATTCTGTCCCCTTATATGTAATAACTTTCATTTTAAAGATTATATTTTGTCCCCTTATAAAAGCCAAGCTTATTCTGATATTCTAAAAGTGTTGATTGTGCTTCCTAGTAATATCTGTACGCTGTTGCTTTTGTACAAAGTTATTCCCCTAAGCCACAGAAAGTCATAATTGAAACAAAAAATATTGTAGCTATTAATTGCACAGACTGCTCAGGGACACGACAAATTAACTAACCATGTGTTTCATACAGTAACACTCAGATGAGAATGACAATAAATAAATAAATAAGCTCATTCCAGGTACTGTGTAGGGAACTTCTATCTAGCTTAGTTCATCTTTTGAGTAATTATGCTGGGCTTGTATATTATTATTCTCATCCTAATAATAAAAATTGAATATTTGGTATAAGAACAAAGCCTGTGAAAATATAGTAATATGATGTATATCAAATATTTCTTGAAGTGTGACATGTGAACTATTTGCATCCGATTCACCTTCTTAAAATGAAGAATGCTGGACACAATCCCAAGTTACTTAAGGAATATGTGGGCCTCAGAATCTGAATTTTAACATTTCCCATTTTTCATAATCATTAGCCTAGAACATAAAGAGAATACCATAAAATATACTGTACTTAAGAGCACATAACATACAACTATTGCAGACGTGGAAGAATAAGATTAAGGAAACAATTTAGTATTAATCTTATTTTTTTCCACTGCAATGGCCTAGGAAAAAAGAGAAGTCAAAGAATGTTAAGTCAATACCCTTTACCATGCAGCTATTGACAGCAGGAAACTGCTAAGAGCAGTATCTTCATTTGATGATATAAAGAAGAAGGATAAACAATTATTTGAATAGTCAATAAGTATCTGTTTATCTACCTGTCTATCTATCCATCCATTTATTCCTGATCAAATGATGCTTAGTTAAAATTCATGGAATTGTTCCAAACGTTAAATCATTTACAGTCCTTTAGTGATCAGCACATAAGATGAAGTTGATTTTCATTGTCCCAAGGTTAAGGGCAGTGGGAAACATCTGCAATTTTAACATGAATGATACAGAGCTGTTTGCTATGATAAGAAGAAAAAATAAGAAAAGATTGCCTAAGGGGGACACGCAGGGCTTACGTGAAGATTATTGTCCCCAGATGAATGGCACTGAACAGCATATTTCAATAGTACAGATTAAAGATGACCAGAGCATGGACTATGGATTTTGTTTGAGTAATAATAAAAAAAGAGATAGATACCAGAGAAATTATATTCAGCATGGCTATGCAAATAATTTAGTGGGGAACTGGACAGGAAATTTTGATGATCTCCACATATTGTATTTCTTAAATCCTCTGCCATTAATGGCTTTGATCATTGTAGTCCACTTAGAGTATGAAGATTTATGGATTGCTATAAAGATGGCAAAAATTCTTGGTCCTAAGTCAACCACTGGCAGAACTTGTGGAGCAGCAAATGCCTTAAGTTATAATTTTGTAAGGTAGGCAACAAGAGTAATGATTTCTATTTAATAATTCAAAAGAGAATATTTTTAAGACTGAGACGAATGTAACATATTTTATCTCTGGCCATAAAACATTATTTTGTAAGGAGTATAAGGAGAATGGCAAAGTGATCATCAGCACATTAAGATGTATAACTGTTAAAATTAATTATTTCTCCAGTACAGTCTTTGAGAGTTTTTTCCAATATATGATAAGTAAAATATTCTATAAAGATTATGAATTTAAATGGGCTCCCACAATTTAAAAGAGAAGAGGATTATGACCACTAGCAGGTGACTTGTTTTATCTATGATAAAACTGGATTCAAAGCCATGGATAAATTAGATAATTATACTTTAATATTAACAAATACCTGTGCTACTTAAATAATTCTAGAGTTTGGAATAAGAATCACACTATCCTTATCCTCTTTATTTAAAAATCTCTGCTAATCTGGAGATCTCAAAATATAATTACTTTATAAATTATTAAAAATACATGATGTTCATGTCAGAACATAATATGGTCAAGTAGCATTTAATCTTCAAATTCCTGAGCAATTCCACATTCTGACTTCAAAACTTTTCAGAAAGTGTAATGATAAGCCCCAGAGGTTCTTTTCTCAGTAACACAATAAAATATGTCTTGGGCCATTTATCTTATCTAAGCTGAACCTGATTTAGTTTTTTTTTCTTTTAAATGAGGTAATATGAAAAATAAATTTTGATATTTCTAGCAATATTTCAAAATAACTGCACACATGTAGACTTGTACACAACAGCTATTAATACATAATGAAATAACTAAGCAGTCACATTAGGTTTTCTGTGGAACATATGAAATGTTCTTGGGGTAAATTAGAAAGATGTGACAGATGTAAAGCTACATAACACAAAAAGTGTCTCACAATCAGAGTTTACTCCAAAAACATGTTGGCAAAATGTTCCCAAATATATCATTTTGAACTATGTATTGGACTGTGTCAATGATTAAAATATATGAAGAATTGGAACCTTTTTCTAGATTATTCATCTACAAATACTAAAAATCAAAAAGAAAAATACAGTGATTTCATTTGTTGTTCACTTTATTCTAATAACTTGAAAATATGCTCATTTTATTACTTCACTTTGGTAACACAGACAGAGTTGTAGACTTAGCCATAAATGTATTTATCTATGTTAATAATTTACTTGCATTATGGTTTATAATAAACATGATGTATAGAAAATTATATAATGTATAAACTTTTTATAATGTAACAATAAAAAATTGGGATAATCCATGAGACATGACATGAATTATAATATTAATAATGTTATTAATTTTCATTTAAATCATGCTCCATATTCATAGTTTTAAATTTATCATTATTAATTAAATAACTTTTATCTAACAGTAACCTCATTGCCAATTTATGTTCAAGTTTACATATGCTTATTTGAAACATATTTTTATATTTATTATTTGACTTTGTCAGTAATAATGATTTTGTGAGAATTTGCCCATGATTTAGGACAGCCAATACTGGTTTTATGACTATCACAAATAATTCTTGTGGCATCATAGAAGTTTGGTTTATGAAGAAGCCTCAGATATCAAAATTGGCTATCCAAGAATTGGCAGAGACATTGAAATTGCAGTTATTTGGTTTGGCCCACCATGCTCAGAGAGATTCACTTAGAATGGTTCTGGAAGCTGTTTCTTTATTGTGTACAGCTATTCTTGATATGGTGGTATTTGACAGTCATTTTAACTAAGAACTAAAGCCAATTAAATTGTTTCTCTCTGGATTTCCTGTGACAGATGGACAGAGGCATCTTATGATAGCCAATAGACATTGTTTAAACACAACTAAAACTGTTCCAGCATTTATTTTGATGCAACTAGCTAATTTCATAGTTGCAATTTATGGTGAAATAATAACTTTTAATCAGATCTACTACTTCTTATCATAGCGACATAGCACTTACATGGGAAAACAACTTCTTCCAACAAAAATTTGGGCACATTCTCTTGACTTCATATTAATAGAAGTGTGATTTAAAATGAGAAAACACTGTATTTTGTTATCTCTGGTTAGGAGAGTAAAAACTCTACAGTTTGAACTATGAGACAGATGACTATTACTCTTTGGTAGTTAGCTCCACTTTGGACTTAGAACAACCAGAAAAACAAGTCACAGAAACTTACAGAAGGATTTGCTTAATATACAAACTCAATTTTTGTAAGTGGCCACTTGTAATTTTCCATAACTCTCAAATTAAGTTCCAATTCATCAAGATTTTAATACTGCTATAAAATGTGCCAATTTTAAGTTTAACGCAGAATAAGTAAAATGACTATAAACCTAAATTTTAAAAAGTATTTTAACAAATAAAGTCCAATGAAAGTTACACACAGCATACTAACAATATGCAAGAAATTAGCAGAAATCCCTACCTAATTTTCATGAATTTGTAATGCCTGCCTCCTATAACATTTCATTTGGTTAAAATTACTGCATTAGCAGACTTGTGGGCTTTGTTATTCACTGATCTATTTTGTTGTTGTTTGGATGTTTTTAGATGCTCCTCCAACTGGTCAGGCACACAGTGTGAAAGGCCAGCCCCAAAAAGCAGCAAGTCTGATCATATCAGCACAAGTAAGTTTCTCACATTAATATTTTGGGTAGTGTACATTGCATACAAATCATTTTTATGTCATTATTTAGTGAGGTGAGTCTTAGAAAGTCTTCTTCATGGAATGTTATAAGAGATTCACTGCTATGAGGTGTTTTTGAACGAGGAAGCACTGAGCTCACATCTAATTACAGGATCCAGGATGTACATATTATTTTAGGCTGGGAGAGTTTATCTCAAATTTGGGGAGTTTTCAGAATCACATCTGCTATCCTAATATAAGCATTTCCTTCGAAATGTTCATCAGCTGCAAAAGTTGCAGATACCACAATGGATGTGATAATGCTTCAGGAAGAAAAATAATTCCATGTTTTAATTAGAGCAAAGTTTGTTGTCTTGGAATGCATTTCAATGTGCCATAGGGGTAAAAAGCAGACTTTAGCCTGAAAGAGAAGTAAGTTAACAAGCAATTCTTAATAAAGATCTAAGTCGATTTACTGTTTCTCTATCTTTAAAGTATTGGTTTGAAGTATGTTAAAATATAGATTAACATTCTTGTTAATCTTTTTCGTACAGCCATAGTCTTAGGGTCAGGTGTGTCTACATCATCATTGTGTGTCTGTGTATGGTTTCAGACAACCTGAAATGGTGTTATAAAGTTCTTAAAAATAAATGTCTGAAATTCACACATACTGTCATTAATTTGACCATGAGTGAAAAACCTTTGAAAAATTTGTAATGTCTGTTTCATGTAAATCAAACTGCAAAGGAAAATGTAATATCCTTGAAGGAAGATTGCTTACCTTAGCAATTTTTCCCTAGTCCTTTACTGCTGGTGGGAAGGATTTCATGAAAACAAGCAAAAAGCATACTCTTTCAGAGTTAGTGAAAAAGGAAAAAGACTATTAATGTATAAAATATATTATTTTTGTACCCTAGAAGCAGGTATCCCATGTTTGCTTACATTCCCTTTTGTTGTCTCTGCCCCCAGACAGTTTTGATATCATTGTCCAAATTTTGCTAATTTAGAGATTAATTTGGGTTTATTAATAAGCCTAGTCATCTTTGAAAAATGGAAAATAGGTCTCTAATAAACAGCCTGGCCATGAATATTTAAATTTGGAAAGGTGAGATGAGTGATTTTTGGTTATGGAGTATTTTGAGTTGATCTTAGAATTTGTGTGCTCTCCTTAGGTCAGGAAAGGGAGAGGCCTCAGGGATACTATGAGCATGTGACTGCAGGATTACCACACTGGGATTTGGAGTATTGGTTGATAAAACGTTAGAGGTGGCAAAATGTGTCTTGCCCAATTTGATATGAAAAAGAAAAAAGAAAATACAGTTTATCTCTCTTCCCAGGATTTAGTGCTCAAATATGCTACCAGTAATAACTCTGGAGGCATACTAATTTATATATAATTTTATGAACTAGTTGAAAACAATCATTAAGAGCACTTTTAATGAAAGAAATGCATTTGAAGTTATCAACCTGTAGAGCATGGTGCATTTATAAACTGGGGACTGAAAAGATGCTTTAGCCTTTGTGATGGTGGTTTCTCAATGATCGAATATAAAGAAGATTGATGGCCTTCGAGAGTATCAAAAACAATTTAAAAAAAAATTTTAAAACTCTCTGACAAGAAATAGGGTAGAATGTGTATTGAATTTGGAAATTTTGTGTAAGCACCATCCACAAAGGAAATGTTTGGTGTTTGGAAAATGGTTTGGAGCTAGAATGCTCCAGGTGTTTCTGTTAGAGAGTGGGGTCTCCAATGATTTCAATGGGCAAATTTAGGAACTGGTTTTAATTATGTGCAGTAGCGCCAAAATAAAGAACATCAAATAGGGGAAAGAGTTGCAAATAGTTGTAACCCTTTTCCAATGACACTGAAGCTCTTTCTCCCATCACTGATTTAAAGTCATGAAATTTAATAGAAGTATTAGTGCATTTTGAAAGGGCTATTAGCTACATAAATGCCAAATTATCACCGACTTGAGAAACTTGACCAAATAATGACTCTATTAAATGCCTATCATCAGACATTTACGCTTTAGAGAAACTTGCCTCAGTAGCTCTGGAAGAAGGGAAAAGGTAGTTAAACTGACGTTTCCCACCAAATATGATTACCTTTATTCTTTTGGGTAAAATTTAGTGGTTTTCAATGGTTGTCAAACCTTCCCCAAACTTGAGCAGAAGTCATCTGCCCAATAAGAAAGATGAAACTTTAGAAATATGTTTTCAAATCTGCATTTCCATCATCAGTGGGCCTTGGTTGGCATAGTCCAGAATACACTGCCTCTGTCTGCCTAATTACCCGCAATTTACACAAAAATTCACCTTTCTGATTTGTGCATGGCTATCATAATCATCTCCGAATAGTGGTAGTGATGTTTACTGACTCTTGATGTTTGAAGTATCTGAAAGCAGCACGTGGAATTAGGCAGATCTACTATCTAGGGCTCAGTGCTCAGGTTCCATTTTAAAAATCTAGTCTGACTCTTCTGAAGATATTTTCAAGATCTTTAAAGTCAGGATAAAATATTCATTGAATATTTCTATTTTAAATTTACATGAAATTTTTAAATTCACATAAAATTGAGCATTGAATGCTCAGTGTTTGAATTGTGCTATTTGTTGTATCTGCTGAAATTATGAAAGATAAAAATATACTCAGCATTTGTGGTGCAGTAATGTAGAGATGCCATGTTTTACTATAGTGAAAATAGGGGCAAGATATCTGTTAGGGGGTCATTTTATCTCTTTTTCTACTTTGTCTTTATCATTTTTATATCATCCATTATGTTTTAGTACTAAAATAAACTGGTTATATGATACCAGAATTTATACATTTGCAAACATAGAAATATAACTGAAAAATTCAAGAAAAGTATGTCGTCTTTCCACTTCTCCCAAAGCAAATGTTTATCAAATCTCTGCTAAGTGTCAAGTACTGCACTAGATCCCAGAGACAGGACAGTGAGGAGGTCAGACGGTGCCTCTTCTCATGAAGCTGAGGTTCTAATGGAGTAAACAGCAATAAAACAAGGAAGCAAATAAAAAAGGAAATATTCAAATGTATAAAGTAATTGTGAGTTTTTATTGGTCTGTGAAGGAAGCAAAACCAAAAAAGACAAAAAGGGCAAAGATAGAGAATATCATGGGAAAAGTAAGGCCAGGAGTGATTTCTCTGAGGTGGTGATACTTCCTCAGCCGAGACTTGAGGCTCAAGGCACAAGAATAAGGAACAGTAGGTACAATTGTGGAGCGACAAAGAGTTGCACATGTCCAGCAGACTGAAAGAAGACCAATGTGCTAGCTTCAAGAGGACAAGGGGGAGAGCAGTACAAACTGAAGTTAGAGATACAGGACAAAGATGATAGGCAGCCTCTTGAAGATCACTGGATCACCTTTATTAAGTTGGGAACATATTTTCTTTATAATTTTTAACAATACAGTGTACCAAAATGCTTAAGAGAGAGCATGCTAATTTCAACAAATACATATACTTCACATTTATACACATCTGTAAACATAAACTTAAGAACAGGGTATAGACCAATATGTCAAAGGAAGTCATTGTAATTATATAATTTATGCTAATATTATCCTACTGTAAATTTGATCGGTAAATAAAATGCTCTCTTCCTCTGAACCTCACAAGACTGAACACTTCTGGCTTCTCTCCCACCTCTTTTGAAGCAAGTCTGTCTTCTTTGTGACATTATTTCCTTTCTATTCTGTCTGGTTAATTTACTCTCTGTTTATCACTAGACACTCTCCTTGTCCTGGATATAATCTCCTTAACAAGACATAGATTCTTGGCATGATTTATCAACTCTGTTTATTTCCCCCAAATTCCTATGCTCAATATTGATTTATCTCCTAAGTTTGAGACATATATCTCACTGCTTGCTTGATATATCTGTATCATCTATATTCCACAGGGATCTCAAGTTCAGTCCCCATATGATCCCTTCACTGCCACCTACCCACAGTTATTTTCATATATTGTGTTTACCCTTCTGTCCATATGGGTGACTGAAAGGTGGTGATGCTTCAGCTGAGACTTGAGCCAGTCCACCTGGCTACAGAATCATCATTTAAGTTACATTCTTAACCCTCTCTCTCATTACTAAGTTGAGTCAAACAATAAATTCAGTAGATGTTACTTCCTAAATTTTCTTCAATATTATCTTTAAAAAAGGAATAGTACAGTTGCCCATCTGATTTATATGACTTACATACTCCATAATCTCACCTCTGCTTTCCATTGCAGTCACATCTCCTTCCAGCAGTATCTAGCCCAACTGTTTTTCCTCAGTCTTAATCCTCTTGGCCTTTAAAGTCTCTTCACAGACTACTGAAGACTTGCTCTTAAAGCCTCTGAAACACACTAGTCCTCCAGCCCAGATCTAGTTGGATGCACCTCCTTTATATTCCCAGAACAATGCATACTTCCCTAATACAGCATTCATGCTACTATAGTGAATGAACCCATTTGTTTGTCACCTTGTGTTATACATCAAGCAACATGAGAGAAGGGTCATTTTTATCCTCAGTGTGAAATAGAGTATACATTGAGGGTCTGGAGCATAGCAAGCACTTAAGATATACTTGCTAAATAAGAATTGAATGTGTAGACCCTTTGATATCCTAAGAACCGCACTATTTGCAGAACAAAGAGAAACAGATTGTGCCCTCAACATTTCAAAAACAAATTGATACAATGTGTTGTGAAAAGTGCAGAATAGAAGCATGCACAGAGTGCTATGAGAACATATATTTTGATTGTTTATTAAGAGTGCATGTAGGACTTTTATGATTGGCATAATCCTACCTATAACACTATGCGATCACTAGTAATGATGATACTAATATTATAGATGAGTAAACTGAGACAAATACAGTTAATATGCCTAAGCATATGTTGGTAATAAATAGTAAAACTGAGATTTGAATAGAGGTAGCCTGACTCCAGAGTCCATTATCTCAACTGCTATGCTGTACCAGCTCTTCTATGGAAAGGGGCTCTTCAACACAGCACTTTAAAAATACAGTTCTTTCTTCTAATGGAAAAATGTTGCATAATGAGGCTTCAGAACCATGTTGCCAAAAAACACTTGCTCTATTTTTATGAGAAACTTCAGATATTCTCTCCACCCTTAGTAAGTACTAAGTGTATATTTTTCAGTTTCTAATAATCTACTAACAATGTACTGTTAAAAAAATCACCTGCAATAGGGCTTGATCATTTTACTTACAGTATGAAATTTACTGCCATATATACTACTAGGAAAAATACTTATTTTATAATATCTATAATACAATTTTAACAATATCTGTGGTTTCCATCAATAAAAACTATTTTATAAAAATTAAAAATTAAAAAAAATCTTGCCAACCTTCTACCCTGTATTATTTATCAGTGACATTAGGCATTATAGTAGTTACCTTGATTGGTTACATAAACATATCAGAAGTCTAGGCTCTTAAACACAGTGCTGTAATATATGGGATTGTAACTGCCATCTGTGATGGGAAAAAAAAAGAAACCCCTTGTTTTCTATCATAGCTGATTAACAGCTTTCTACCTTATAGGAATGTCAAACTGTAGAACAAGTAAAATCTATTTTAAAAGATATTTTATAATTGCATTGAGAGAAAATCAATTTTATATACCTTAAAATTATGTTGATAGGTATTTTACACACACCAATTTTACACAAATTTTAGGGAAAAAAATGAAGTCGATGTATTGATAAAGTCATGATCAATCAGCTGAAGTCATAGTTTATGAAGAAAGCAAGCTGTTCGCTGGTATTTAAAACTTGTGAACAAATGTTAATTACCATCCAAGGTGCCAGATTCTCTACTTTCATTAATTGCTAATAAATTACAGATGCATATAAAGTTCACATTCCCAAAACCAAGGAGGTAATATAGTAATATCAAACACACTAAGTTCTCATAATTACATGAAAAAACAAAATGACTTTTACATTTTAGAAAGTGTCTAAAGAAGTGGCTGGAAGAGATGGTTATTTGGTTATTTTACACAAGTTATTTCTTAAGTCCTAATTAAATACTTATCCATGAAATTGTCTTAATGAAGCCTTTTTGGTGTTTTGGCAAGTGATTTCCAGTCTGAATAATTATCTCACCCAGATATCCTCTGGCTATAAAACTATTAAAACAGATCTATATATTTATAATAAAGTTCTAAGTGGCTGGTTATTGTGCATAATATCACCATTAATTTCTACCTTGATACTTTCACATGCACATGTATTTGCAGGAAAAATTCATATACTTTAAGAATTTGTAGTGTTGTATTCTTAATCCATTCAAGATCTCCATGTGAAATTTTAATTAGTTGTTGGACCGCTTTGTTTCTTAGGTTAACCAGTGATTAAGCTGACTTGACTGTGTCAACCAGAGGTCTATTCAAAGTAGACAAAATCCTTTGTTTCATGTGTACTAGACATTTTTCAGTAAGAAAAGTTAACATTAGCTACTTCATACTTTCCTGTTATCAGGCAACTCTGTATTCAGTTTTCTTCCTACAATAAAGGGCATTTGGTTGTATTCTCCTGTGGGTCACATTGTTAGCAATGGGCTATTTTTGTCTGCCTACTCACTGACTAAAAAAAATGATTACCCTATTGCCAATCTATTATATAAATGGAAAACAAAGTCTCCTCAACTTTCCTACTTCCCTGTGCTCAGATGTATATAAAGGACTAAATTTCACTGACCACTTTGGAAGATTTATTCTGTTAGTGCTAGTACCCAAGACCATTCTCATAATATATGGAAGAAAGGAAAATAATTGACATTTGCCACAAAAGCCAAGCTCCTAAAATATGTTTTGCTAAAACCATTCAAGAACTAGAACTTGAGAAAGAGAATCCCTTCGCCCCCTAATTATGTGGAATCAAGCTAACTGCCCTTTGTGGTAGGTCTTTTGTCTCTGTTTTACTGTAGAAGAGCATGAGCCTCAAAGTATTTAAATAACCTACTTAAGGTCTCATTTCAAGTAAGTTGTGAAACCAATATTTACACCAAAGTCCATCCTAATCAAACACTGATACTCCTTCTGCTACATAACTTGCCACATAGACCCATGACCAGAAAGTTTGGATAGCTAAAGGAACAAAACTAAGGGTGGGAATGTACTCAGTGAAACTGTGTAAATGTTTATTCAGGCATAGTTGATTTCAAAAGAGGTACTAGCATATATTTGCATCATTGCAAGTAAATGTGTGTGATGGGAAACACTAAACTCAGACTGACAGAAAATTCAGATCTCTAATCTCAAGATATTTAAATGAAACACTTAAATGAAAGGTATCTAAAGAAACATTTTCAGCAGATCAAGTATTTAAGAGGAGAGCAATTTTCCAATAACATATTTATGAACCAGGAATATAAACATTTTGGCTAAGCTTATTTTTGTTTTATCAATGGTCAAGTAATTTGGTGCAATGAAGTATTTAGTTGTATCAATTTTTACTTCATTTTATTTATTTCTTCATCTATTCACTCATTTATTTTCCAGGAAGCATTGCCATCATTGTGCCTCTCGTCCTCTTGGTGACTTTGATAACCACCTTAGTAATTGGTTTAGTGCTTTGTAAAAGAAAAAGAAGGTAAGATACAACGTTCTAGATTAGCAGTCAGTGAATAAGTCACACAACTAGGTGCAGAAACATATTTTTTTTTAAAACATGATTTAGTTATTTCAATTGTAAAATACTATGTTTTTCAAATCATTTTATACTTCTCTTTTATTTTAAGTGATTATAAATTAGACAAATCTTCTCCCATGTTATGTTAATGGAACGGTCCATTTACATATTCTAGCAAAACTAACAGGAGATCATATTATTCAGAAGTTAAGTAGAATTTTACGTTTGCAGTTGTCTTTCCTTGAAACAGCAAGGGTCTCTGAGGAGCACCTTTTTATATTAATGTGTCTGATTAGTAATGTTAATACAGTGATACTGATATGCATATGTACATCTCCAATTTGTACATTTCATTAACAAATAGTGCATTGATTCATTTACTTTGTACCTCACTGGAAGTAGCATTTCAATTTATTTGAAAATGCACTTATAGAGCTAGAGGAGTAGGTTGTCTACAGAAAGATAAGAGCCACATGTGCTCATTTATAAATCGACGTGAAATAATGTGTACACATGGACATAGAGTATAGGGTGATAGCTACTGGAGATTTAGAAGGGTGGGGAATGATAGCTATTGGAGATTAAGGAGTGAGGTGGATGATGAGAAATTACCTAATGGGTACAGTGTACATTATTTGGGTGATGGACACACTAAAAGTCTAGACTCCAACACTGTATACAATATAACCGTGTAACAAACTTGCACTTGTACCCCTCAGCCTTAACAAAATAATTTTAAAAACTGAGAGCTTTTGAGTTAGTATCTGAATTATGTAAAACAAAATTCTAGTCATATGACTTGGTGATCAAAAACAATCTATTTTAGAGTTTCTTTATCACAATTTTGTTGGGATAGTTTTCAGAAAGAAGGAGAAAAAATAGAATTTAAAAAGATAATTGATTAGCAAATATTCAATTTCGAATAATGTGGTATTAGCGATTTAGGAGGTATTTATTTCCAGTGTATTTTTATTAAATTAAAACAACTGGAAAAATGGCCTATCAAAATACTACTTTTTGTTCCTCTGTTACTTGACAAACGTAATTTAGTCAATTTATTTCAAAATAAGTCAATTTAGTCAATTTATTTCAAAATAAGTAAATCTATAAATATGATAATTTTATAAACCTTGGTTGTGATATTTATACAAAACTCACACATATTAATGTTCATATATTCTAGGACAAAAACAATTAGAAGACAACCTATTATCAATGGAGGAATAAATGTAGAAATCGGCAACCCATCTTATAACATGTATGAGGTAGATCACGATCACAACGATGGAGGTCTTTTAGATCCTGGCTTTATGATAGACCCAACAAAGGTAATATGTCTTAAGATAATGGGCAGTGAGCACTGACATAAGTCTTATCTCTGTTTTATGGTTCTGAATTTCACCAAGTTTTTCTGTTATCTGAAGTTAGATTAAAGGATTTTCGTATGTGTTGAATGATATAGCCTCTTCTAAAGAGAAAGTACAATTATGGACTGCATTCACCTGAAGCTGCAAGTTAGTATAACACATCTTAGAAACATCTATTTATTTATTTAGTTCATTTATAAACATGTTACTTATTTTTATTTGTTTTTTACTGAAAAATGACTCACTAACTTTGGTCCCCTAAAGTAAACAAAAACTCCTTTAAAAAATGTTTTAGTATTGATACCATACAGCAAATTGTTTAGATCTTCTTCAGGGGATAGATAGATATATAGATAGATAAAGGTCTATTATATAGCAAATCCACTGACTTTTAAGACTGAAACATATACAAGGAGAAGACCGATACACACACAGCCTCTAACAATATGCCTGACAAGTAGTTTGGTGAGACATTTTCTTTTCTACCCCCTCCCTCCCAGTATGCCTTACAGTGTAGTACAGTGTGGTTCTTCGGGGTTTTAATTTGGTAGGAACTGGATACTTACAAGATAATTTTGTTTTCATCACATCAGACATTGCATCATTCTTTTAAAATGTATTTATATTTTGGTTTTAATTGATGCATAATAGGAAATCAGTACGTTGAAGAGATATCTGTACTTCCATGTTTTTTGCAGCATTCTTCACAATAGCCAAGATATAGAATCAAGCTAAGTATGCATCAACAATGAATAGATAAAGAAAATACTATTCAGCCAAAAAAAAAAAAAGAAAAGAAGAAAATCCTTTCATTTGAGGCAGATGAATGAAGCTGGAGGATACTGTTACGTGAAATAAGCCAGGCACAGAAAGACAAATATCACATGATCTCACTCACATGTGGAATCTATAGAAGTTAATATTAAAGTAGAGACTAGAATAGTGGTTACTAGAGGGTAAATAGGGGAGAATAAAGGAAGACAGAGAGATGTTGGTCTATGGGTACAAAGTCACAGATAAAAAGAATGAATTTGGGTGTTCTATTGCACAGCTGGGTGACAGTGGTTAATGATATTGTATATTTCAAAATAGCTAGAAAAGAGGATTTTTAATGCTCTCACCACAAATAATCATAAATATATATGAAGTGATATATACACTAAATAATCTGATTTTATTTTTCTGCAATGTATACGTGTATAAAAACATAACAAAATGTAGTATCTCATAAATATGTATAGCTTCTGTAAAATAATTCTCTATTCAAATTTGTTGAGGTATTAGCAAATCTAGACATAGAACTTAGTGTAAAAATCTTGGTTGGTATATTTTTAACTATAAAAGAGTACAGTACTTTATTTTCAAAATATGTATGTTATTTCCAATCATGTTCAAATGAAGAACCAGATAAGCTGTGTCCTTAGACGTCTTTGTAATTAAATCATTTTGAGAAATATTTTTCTGTCATAATATCCTTACTAGTTTAAATATTTCATTGATACATATAGCCTGGCAATCTACAGCCTTTTAAGAATGTTTGTTAGTTTTTACTTACTATAAGCTCAGGTTGGCAACTTTTAAGAGAAATATATAAATGATACAATTGTCCAGTTAAACTTATGAAGATTTACTTCACTGAATTATCTGAATATTGTTTCTGATAATTTTAGAATATTTTTCTCTAAATTAAGAGTATCAATTTGCTGTTAAGAAACAATTTTTCTTGGCTTATTCACTTATTTATTGAATAGTTATTTATTTTTCTGATGTATAAAAGTTACTTCATGAAAATGCACTTTTACATTGTAAATATCCAAAGTGGCCAATCTACATTCAAATTATTTTGCAGTCACAGTCACAGGTGTTCCTAAAGAAGTTGAATAGGATCCCACATATTCGATCTAGTTCTGAATCTACAATTAGACTTTCTAAGCCTGTAATTGATGCTCAAATATTCACTACTCTGAGAATCAGTCTTTTCACATGGATAACTTGTGCACTATCAGAGAATATTAAAATGATACTTTTCTAATTAGACATAATTTTATATTTATTATTTATTGTTAATTCACTCCTACATCTGAAATTTTTCAAGAAAAAAATCCTGGTAACCTTACTTTTGATACTTTCTTCTTGAAAATATCAAAGAAGTTGAGAGATGATACATAATTTACACATTGATATTTGATAATCTATCACATCTATGAAGGAGAAAGACACCTTAAATAATAGACTTATATAGTATTCATACATATATAGATTAATAAGGATATACTTTAAACATTTTTCATATGAAAGAGGGTTCTCATTTTTCCCTCATCATTTTTATTTCTAGTGATAGAATTAATCCAATTTTGTACACTTAAAGAGAATAGCTTTTTACACCACATTGTAAACATTTTCACATTTACTCTAGCAAGATAAAACTATGCTTCAGTGCCTCCCAAATACATTTTAATAGACTTAGAGCACAATATACAATAAATATTTATTTACTAATTTAATGACTAATGAAAATTGCATCAAATATGACTTAGATGACTGAGTCTACCTGGATCCTGATATTTGAATGTAAATATTAATTGTTGCCAAATGAGTAGCTACAGAAAAAAACAGCTAGTTCTAATAGGTTTAGACAGTAGTGAAAAACAGAGGGCCACATTGAAGCAACTTTAATAATTATATGAATTTTTAGAGTATTCACTCTGTTACAAGGGTTTGTAATATGCATAGTGCAATCAGTGTAAATTATATTACATGTGAAGAAAAATTTTTTAGAACACTCATTTCTGTTATTTTCAAAGTGGGTAAAATTTCTAGTTCAATAGTATCTTATAATCAAAAAGAGTACTTAACAAAGTTAATAAAATAGATTTGACTTTGGGTGTAACCACAGAACTATTTGAAGACATAATAAAAGAAAAATTAATATTTACCAGTTTTATCTCATGCTAGTTCTTACTTGGACTGTCTGAATATTTTCTGAATGAGACTTTTGTGAGAGAAATGTCTACCTATGAAGCAAAGATCCAATATTAATTTCTATCACTAGAAATAAAAATGATAATGGAAAAATGAGAACCCTCATTCATATCAATATTAATATTGGATCTTTGTTTTAAGTTGTTAGAGCTAACATGAACACACTGTAAATGGCTTAGGGCTAAAGAGTGTTTTTATGTTATTTTTATGAATTAACATTATTTGTATTGATGAAAAATGGTTCCATAATATTAGATCAGTAACTAAAACTTTCTGTTTATATACAGGCCAGGTACATAGGAGGAGGGCCCAGTGCTTTCAAGCTTCCACACACAGCACCGCCCATCTACCTAAACTCTGATTTGAAAGGACCACTAACTGCTGGGGTGAGAGAAGAATATTCATTATTCCACATCCATTCCATCACAGAACCCTCACAATCAAAGACTGATTACTAGACTTAGAGGCTTGTCCTTAATTAAGTTTTTAATTAACAAGAGACTTCAAAATAGCATTTAAATTGGGGGCTTATGTTATGTGTCCTGTCTATGCAAAATTACATATAAAACGTTATCATTTTAGGCAAGCTATTAAGTAGAAATATCTCTTCTACTGGATTTGGAAATGTTATAGACACTTAACTAACATGAGTATTTGTTGCTCTTAGAAAAGAAGCTCCAGCCAGAAATTTAAACTGAATAATTTAAATTTAAACTTTTGTTTGATTTTATTCATTTTGTATCATGGAGCTTTATTTAATATGCACAAATTTGATGTGCAGTTAAATAGACTGTACTTCAAAATGTGTCATCATACTGAGAAATTACAGATGGGCTAACAAAATCATTCTCAAAAACATGTTTCAATTAAGTGGTGTTTAGAGAAAGCTGTTCTGTCTAAAGTTACACAGTTCATTTTAAGCAGAAGAGAAATAAAATATGCATATCAAGATTTCTAGGGATGAGAATTCTGTCTCTTATCCTCTATCCCATAAACTGTTTTCATCCACATTTTCTATCATGTTTGTCTCATTGGCATGGCTCAAAGATTATAAAGTTTCCTTGTTGTGACTAAGACTTAATGCATTATTTTTGGAAAGACAAAACAAAACAATAACAAAAACAAACACTAGGCAAAACCTTCTTGGGATAAACTGCAATTTGTTAAATAATGAACATTGTATGTGTACGTTTTCCAACTCAAAGAGGTCAACTACTGCATGCCTCTATTCTACTTCAAAATGCTATGAGTGTTTCTGAAAATTAAGACCACTGTGTACATCACAATTCTTTGAAAAAGTCTAAAAATATTTCTAATAAGTACACATAGGTTGTCTGAGGCAAAAATATTGCTTTCATTTTAAAGTCTGCTCCACTAATGCATTTCCTTACATACGTTTTTTGTTTGCTTGTTTTTGAGTTCATATTGAAAAATTATAAGCGCCAAAAAATTAAATGCTTTTCTGAAAATACATCTTACCTACTACTGATAGGCTTGTAATAGCAATAAGAGGGACAGCATAAAAACTGAAATCATGACAATTTAGTTTCACGTTAGTGCTTTTATAATACAGTCTCAGTGAACATAGCTTTCACAAAGATTTCTTCTGGCTTTTTATATATGTCAAAGCTGCTCTTAGATTCACAAGTTACTTGAAAATCATAAAATTAGGTTTTATGTAATACCATGCTCGAGTTGACTAAAGTCTGTAAACATAACATTTAAATTACATTTAAATAATTACTATTTAATAAATTAAACATATTACATATAAATATTGTTAGGATTGGAAGATGGACATTCTAGAAAGTAAATAATTTATGTTCCCAAGACCAATAACAAAATTATATTTATTTATTTTTTCCTTCAGCCAACAAATTACTCCAATCCGGTGTATGCAAAATTATATATGGATGGGCAAAACTGTCGAAACTCCTTAGGAAGTGTTGATGAAAGGAAAGAACTGCTTCCAAAGAAAATAGAAATTGGTATAAGAGAGACAGTGGCATAATCAGTGATCCCTTTTATATGCTGTATACATGTATAAAATATAAGGATTACTTTTGTATGTTCCAACAGTATTATACTTGTTTTGGCATCAGCATTACCTCTTTCTTTATCTTTTTCCTGGTTAATTGTTTTCTGAGTTTTTTGGGTTTTATTTTTAGCTGATGACTATTGATTGACCATTTGTATGGTATTTTTATGAAAAAGAACTGCACTACAGTACAATTTACAACAATGCTGCTGATGACACACCTTCGAATTTGTTAAAATTAAAAACAACGTATTCCTTTGTAGTGTGAATATGAGCAATCTATTTTATATGAACTCTTTTGGTTGTACTTAATCAACAAAGAGAATGTCTGCACTTTTCCATTATATGGTTTGAAAGCTGGAATACAGTGTCATTTTATTTTTCTGTTTAAATTGATGGAAAAATGATTGAATGGTCAACTCTCTTCTTTGTGCCCATAATGATTGTTTCAGACTCTGCTGAAAATATCTATCTCTCACAAGTTCAGCATCACCTGCTTTGAAATTAGCCTTAGATTGCCAAGCAATAGATGAGAATTTTGAGGACAAAATTTAAAAATAAATAAAATTAACAATTTGCATGAACACAGATGACTACATTTTCCAAAACTTAGTGGACTCTATGTGATGTATTAAATGTATACACCTTGTAAGCAATAGTTATACTTAGGTGGTAGAACATAGCAAAAATGTAACTGAAAGTTGGCAGACTGCACTTGCTATGGATAAGACCTTTTGTTCTCCCTCAGTCTGGAGAAAAATTGCCAGCCTGGAGCACATCAGGGCATTGGATACTTGTGTCTTACGTAATTCTTCTCAGTCACAGGCATTTTGAGGAAGATTAACCCAACCCTTTACCACACTGAATGCTAAAGAATAATATATAAGCACACAAATTGATGACAGAATTTCAGTTATTTGAGTACATCCTCTTTGCTAGGTCAAAAGCAAAGGGCAAAGCAGACATTTTAGTGTATAGAGTGATTGGTAAATATTTTCGAGATACAGTATGACTAATCTGTTGTTTGCCCTATCCAAAATATATTCAAGGACCTTCCAAATTGTAGAATGACCTGTCCATAATCAAAGGTGGAGAGTCTAAATGCTGTACCAGTTGCTCTGGTATTCAGGTTTCTTTGGGTTTTACAGAACACGTGGACCCCACTCACGTTTGGTTTGTTTACCTTCAAATTTGAGTTGAAACGAGTGTGATTTATTTAAGTTGTAAAAAAAAAAAAAGATAGCATTTTTATACGAATATCTTTAAAGGCACAAAAGATTTATTCACAAGTTTTGGAGGGCTTTTTGTTCCTCTGATAGACATGACTGACTTTTAGCTGTCATAATGTATTAACCTAACAGATGAAATATGTTAAATATGTGGTTGCTCTTTATCCCTTTGTACAAGCATTAAAAAAATTGCTGTTTTATAAGAAGACTTTTTGTTGTACTATGTGCATGCATACTACCTATTTCTAAACTCTGCCATATTGAGGCCTTTATAAACTATTGATTTATGTAATACTAGTGCGATTTTGCTTGAACAATGTTATGCATATCATAAACTTTTTCAGGTTCTTGTTTAAGTACATTTTTTTAAATTGAACAGTATTTTTCATTTTGGTTATAATATAGTCATTTTGCCTATGTTTCTACAATGAAGTGTTAAATACTTTATAAAAAATTGTTGACTGACTTATTTAAAATGAAATTCTACATATTTAAGTGCTTGTGTTGGGTAGTTTTTAAAAATAAGAAAATTTGTTTAGGTAGCTTAAATATTCTGATCAAACTGTTTTAGTAAACCTAGCATTTTTATATCCTTAGAACATTATACTCTCCAAGGGAAAGCTGATTTCATTGCATTATTTTTCAATGCACAGCAAAGAAGGCATTTTCTGTTTTCATGAAGTAGAAACACTCCTCTTACTTTTTCCTAATTTTCCCTGTGCATGTCAGAGACTCCGTATTGCAATAGAAAGAGGGGTTCTGTACACGGTAGTGTGACAGCCATGCTGAAACAAGCCAAAGCTCTTCCTGTCCCTTTCTATTCCCCAAAAGTGTACTTTATGGAAAATCATATTCCATTAGATGCTATTTCAACATTATTTTGTAAGTAGAATAGTTATTTGCTATACCTACTTTTTAGCATCAGACTAGAGATGGAAAATTTAGGTGTGTCTGATTTACTTATCATTAAGTTATATTATCTGAAGGGGTCTTTTGGTATCAGAGCTGTGTAAAGGCAACTGAAATTATTATTTCAAAGAAACAGACCCCACAGAGTGGTGTAATGTCAATACGGTTAACATTAGTATAAATATCTAGCAAACCATATATGATATGCAACTGACTGCTGGTTGGGACCTGACATTAATGACCTATTCTCACTAGAGCCCTAGTGAAAATAATAGTCAAGAGAGCTCAGAAAGTGGTTTTTAACCTTGGGGGCCTGCAGTTATTTAACATTCAGTCTTTACATGATAAATATATGTTTTCAACTATGCAAAGTTAATTTAATCTATTTCCATAGCTCTATTGTGTTCTATTTCAACTTTTTGTTGCAAAAATTTTTATAAGTGCTAGAAATTCAAGTGTATAATTATCTTTCAAAGTCATAATTCTTTATAAATGCCATCAAAAAATGCTTCCTAAACTAGTCCTTCAAGCTTTGGAGGGAGATATTTTATAAACATTAATGTTTCCTGATAAACTTGCCTCTCTACCCAAATGCCTTCTTATCTAGAACAATGATTTTCAACTTGTTGGCATTTTGCCAAGTAATTCTTTGTTGTCCTTTATGGGGAAGGATATTTAGAAATATTAGTGCCTTCTATCCATTTCAGTAATGACAGTAGCATCACCTGCAGTTACAACCACCGAATGTCTATAAACATTGCCAAATATTTTCTGGGGAACAAAATTGTCCCTGATCAGAACTACTGATCTAGAGCTATATTCGGTCTCCCATTATTAAATTACTCTCAGCTGGAACAAAAAGAATAAACTCCTGCTCAACAAAATCATGGTTTTCCCAAGTTTTGATTTTAATTCTTTAGTGTTGATGATGCATGAGTTATAGGAGTTTGGGATTAATGAAGTGCCAATGTAGTAAACGGTAAAAAGCTATGACTAAGGGGAAAAGTTTCATTTGGAAACTTTTACAATTTTGCATGAATTAAGTCATTTATTTACATAAATGTGTTTTATCTGTATCCTTTTCAATACCGGAGATTGTGTTTTATTTTATTTTTTGCGTTTTATCATTTACTTATTTGGTTAGTTTTTGAATTTTAAGCCTGAGCTTTTCTTCTGGGAATGTTACTTTCCATTTTGATGATGCCAGAGGTATGAAGAAAGTTCAATACTAAATACAGGTTATGCCTATTATAATTGTACTGCAATAGACAAAATGGCTACAATTTCCAAGTCTCAAACAGAGAAAACTAGTATATGTGATGAAAGAAATTGAAAAAATATCACGGATTTTTCTTTATTCTCTCTAATTTCTATATCTTAAAACAAAATCATTTGGATATAAAATCTTCTTGCTCCCTGAGAATATGAATATTATATCCAGATTCAACTTCTTTATGAAGTGTTTAGGGAAATATGGCACAAAAATTTCTCTCATGTATTTTGAATATGAGGAAAACTACAACAAAAAGAGCAAAAACGTGGTTTATTTTTCAATTCTGCTACCACATCTATTGCTAGCTTAAAATATCTAGAAAGATAACAAGTCCTGTAAAAAGATAAAAACAATTAAAAATATAAGGAAGCAGTTTTATTCAGAAAGACAGTTTGTTCTTGATGTTATCACATCCAAAGGCCCAGCAATGTTTTCTTCATACAATGCTATGCAAGTATCTAATCTACAGAAAGAAAAATAGATGAATTTTTTGGTTTGGCTTTTCTCTAGCAGATATTATACTTTATGTGGCTTCACTTTATTCTGAAAAATAGTTTCTGATAAATCTCATCATTTCTTTGTACCCAAAGTGATCGAAAATCAAAAGAAAAGTTAGTACTACAGATGGACTATTTGATAAATTCTATGCTTAGAATGTATTTTTTCTCTTTGATGGATAATCTGTCCTTTTAGAATGGGGTTTGTAAGATATCAGTGAACTTAAGCAATGCAATTCTGATACTTGAGTCATTTGTTCACTCCAAGATAATTTTTCAGCTGTGGTTTCTTCTGCAGTTTTAATACATAAATTATGTACCTCCTGGTGCAATTTGATTTCCATCTTACTTATGCAGTAGTGGCCTGGAGAGCCAATAATGACTCTTGCAGCCTTTGATAGTAAAAACCATGCACATCTTACTTGGATCAGGAAACTAATCATTTATAAGTGAGAAAGTACTTGTTTCACACACAGAATAAACTGTGAAATATAGTTAATAATACATTTAGGAGTTTGAATAATAAAGTTGTTTATGGAAATACTTAAAATATATATATGGAATAGAAGTATAGAATGACTTAACATATCTCAACAGATAATGTAAACGTTAGGAAAGAAATAACTGGACAATAAGATTTATACCTAGAGTAGCTTGCCTTTAATATTTCTCTGTTTACAGCTTGTTGCTCTTTTTGCTGCATCATTTATCTGTTCTTATTTTTTTTACTTTGACTAAATTATTATTTTTTGAATGGATTTTACTAAAAGTAGTTACCAAAAGCCTTTATCTGCAGTGTATTTGCTGAGCGTTTACATATATGCTAATGTTACAATCTACAGTTGCCAGTTATGGCTGTGGAAATTAAACACACAACCACACACGCACACACACACACTGTGGAAATTAAACACACAACCACACACCCGCACACACACATACACACACATACACTTAGACTCACATTCTCATACACTGGCTTTGATGTGCCATTAATTGTGAAGATGGCATTTCTTTCCTAGAATTTAATAATGTTTATGTTATCTAGCTTGGAAGTTCAGAAATCATTACCCTTATATATAATGTTAGCTAATACCTAATTTTGTATTCCTTATTATAGGATCATCATATCTTCCCTTATTTGCATCTCTTTTTTTATCCAAAGTGACATTACAGGAAGCCAATGTTACTATTATATTATTTTATCATAACCTGCATTGTTATTGTAAAACTTCTTGTCATTTGTAAAAACTTAGAAAACATACAAAAAGAAGGAAGAAAAATTACCACTATATTAAACTAGAGAAAAAATTAACATCTCAGAGTATTTTCCTCATTTGTTTTGGGATCATGCTTTAATTTTTCTATCCTGCTTTTAAAATATAATACTAAAATATTTGGCTTTATATTTTCCTTGTGCATTTATTTATTTATTTTATTCAATATGTTGTTTGTTTATATTATGCAGATGCTATATTGCTTTTTTTTCTCTTTTGACTTGAAAGTTATTTTACTTTTTCTACTCTAGTAGAAAAAACTAAAAAATACTCTAGTAATAAAATCAGGATTTTAAAAGTATTTCCTTCCTATAAAAGGAGAAATTTAACATTCTTAAATTCCCTATTTTAACTCACCTCTACAGTCTTTGTTGATACAGTTTGTATTATTATTTTTAATCATTTCTATAGAAATATTATTTTTGTATTCTTTATCTGCTTTTCCTTAATTATTTGGGATTTAGTATTTATCCTTTTCACAACTTATTGCTCTTTTTACTGCATGATTTCTCCATTCTTGATTTTTTTTATTTTGACTAAATTCTTATTTTATGAGTAGTTTCATAAAAAGTACTTATCAAAAGCCTTTATCTGCAGTATATTTGCTAAGCATTCACATATATACAAATATTTCTCTAAGGCCTTCAAATAGAAATGTCAGCTCAGTTGGATGCACATTTCTAAAGCTATAACCTTTTCCTGCAAAGTTAGGTTGAACTTGGCCCACCGCTTTCAGAGATTCAATGTTGTTAGGGATAAGTCTGAGGCCAAGTGTATTTTTATTTCTTTGTATCATTTTTCCTTAGGCTTAAAACAAAACAACTATGTATAATTAAAATATTTTGACACAAATACATCTTTTTTTATTAATTTTGTCTGCCTACCTTCAGCTGAGATCTATTTTCCTTAAGATTTTCTTCATTACTTCTGTCCAAATTTTCCTGAAATATACACAAACACCTAGGATTCTTAGATTAAGTCATTTGTTTTCCTTTTAACCTATATCATCTTAATAGGTATTTTTTTTCCTCGCCACTCCGTTTATTCTGGAGGAAATTTTCAAGTTTCTGGCATGCATAACTTATTTACTTTTTCCTCTATATACTCAATTTCTTTCTTGCGTATGCATGTGCAAGCATGTGTGTGCATGCATGCAAGCGCCTCAGGGATGGATTTTAACTCAGTGCACATAGAGTCCTTCTTTATCTTACTCAGCTTTAATTGTTTTTTAAAACTCTATTGTTTATTCTACTGTTGTGTGTATTTTCTTCTCAGAGTTTTCTGCTCAGGTGTCATACTATTTGTTTCCTTTTTCCTGTTCGTAATACCAGCAGTTTTCAAAATTATCTTTTTGCAACATTTCTGTAAGTCTACAGAATGGTGTTCTCATTCCTCTGTTTTGTGCAATTTTTAAAAAACATAGTCCAAGGGGGCCTTCATTTTGTTTTTTGTTTACTAATGCTGAATTACAGAGACAATGCTGTAGTTCTAGAGCTGTTTGGCAGTTAGGATGTGCAATGATTTCTTTGTTCTCATTTTCTGTCAACTTGATGACTTTTTGCTATACTTCTTAGGTTTATAACTCCTGATCCTTTTCAACTTCACATATGCTAGTGGATCTGTCCTAGGATCCATTACGATTATTCTCTTCCATTTCAATATATTTATTCAAATGATGAAACAAAGAAACGCATAAAAATTCCAGGGCTCCTGCAATCCACACTTGCCTGCCACCCCCGAATCTCACTCAATGTTGTGGCATAACCTTCCATATATTCAACAGGACAGCGCCAGGTTTCTTTGGTGCTTCAGCAACCCTTCCTTTTCTTGAAAACTGTCACAGATGTCTGCCATATTTTCCAGACATATCCTTTTTTGAAGGACTGTGAAGCTTGGTTCGGGGCAGTGCTCTGCTCCCATAAGAAGCACCAACTATTTGGCAGAATAATGGCTGCCCACTTCTTTTCTATTACAGATACTAGGGCTTTGCATCTGGATGCAGAGTATAGAGGAAACACAGATTGCTTTTTTTTTTTTTTTTTTTTTTTTTTTTAATTTTCAGAGAATTTTTTTT